>BMAV01007424.1:312806-337091 GCA_019973955.1 Trichonephila inaurata madagascariensis
TGTGTTTATCTGTTCGGGCCACCCCCCCCCCCCCCCCCCAGAATTACAACACTAAATATCTTTTTTTTTTTTAATCTGTTGCATCGATTATCGATTATTATTTTTTTGAAACTTTGTTTTATGTTATGTTCTTAGGAAGGAAAACGTATATAAAAATTGAATTTGCGTAGTTAATTGTATTTTAAATTTGCTAGTAGATTTCTTAGATTTATTTTCAAATTAATTGAATTCTAAATGACATTATTAGAAATAAAGCCTGAAGACAATTTAAATAAGTTTTGTATCATATTAAAAGAAATGAATTTTTTTAGTTTAGTTTAAATTAGGAATTTATTGAGCTTAGTTTAATATAAATTTTATTTTGCAGGTATTATACTATTTATGATTCAGGTGATCGTACAAAGTTATTAGATGCTTATCATGATCAGGTATATAAATTTTCTTATTTTTTTTTTTTTTGTTTAGGTAGGTCTTAGTATGTTAAAAGTATTGAAATGTATGTCTTATACAAATTTCCTTCATATTAGTTAGTTTTGTCACCACACTTTTCTTCTCCAATGATTCTTTTATTATTAAAAATATATTGAAATGCTCATGAGATGGTGCACAGCTGTTCTATGCATTCTATATTTTATGGACTAAAATCTTTTCCTGGTAAAAATTTTGGTGAATCATCAAGCTTTACACAAAGTTTAGTATTGTAGCTTTGTGTGTGTGCTTATGTTTCAAAAACTACCACCGATGTTTGCTTATGTTTTGTCATTCGTTCAGTAACTGACAACATTTTCAGGCATCTGTAGCATTGTCTACGTATATACAACAAAAGATGTATTTCCAGCTTTATTTGCTTATGCATGTGGAATTATATATGGTCAAGATCTTTTGAGAGATATTTGTAGAATGTATTTACCTGAATTTCATTTTTTTTTTTAAATTTGCTCTATATATTTTATACTTAAATATTAGTGTTATAAGTTTACAGAATTTTAAAAGCATTTTTTTATCAAGAAAATGAAAACTTATATCCATTTATTTGGTTATGATTTTTCCTTCAAATTATTTATGAAAATATTTTTCAATAAAACTCAGTAATATTTTATTTTATTTAGGCTAATTTCTCTTTGTGCTTATCCAAGCATTCTCACAAGTAAGTTTTCCTTTGTTCTTTGTTAAAATTTGATTTATTATAGAAATTTGTTAGATGTATTAAAATTGAAATTTTTCTCTTATAGGAGTTGTAATGGTACATTAGCTTCTTATAATCTTGATAACAGAGATCTTCTTAAAGTAAATGATTATGGTAAGTTATTTTTAATGCAATATTTTTATGAATAATTGTATTTTGTCCTTTTCATGTCATGTATGTATTTAAAATATTTTTACCTTTCATGTACAAGAAGAATGTTTGTCATTTGAATCATGGATAATGACTTTATTTTATGATTAAATATAAAGGTCAAGGCATACTTTTTTTTTAAAAAAAATTATTTTTTTATTTTTGTGGCTGATAAAACAAACAAATGAATGGTCAGTAAATTATCAGAAATATGATTATGTACTTTAAGGCAATTTCAAATCAAAGTATAAATTTTTAAAGCTTTCGGTTTTCAAAATTGGCAGATTTTTCAAAAAAGTGTCTTAGTGGAATTGTGTTAACCCCTAAATTCTCGCTCCCGTCAAAATCACAGGATGAAATTTCCCCCTCTATTTCTCATGCCCATGATATTTCCAGGCTGGAGTGTTCAAAAGTAACGCGCTAAAAAGTTTAAACTATTTCTTATGCTCTGAATCAGGTTTTTCCTCACCAGATGACAGTACTAGATTATTAGTAACATGTTTAGATAGTTATTTTATTTTAAACTAGATATTAGCCCATATATATCAAACATATATATTAGTGATATGTTTTTGTAACCTTAGTTCATTTACTTAATTCCGCTTTTTGTGAATACACGTGGGTTGCGTTCTGTGATAAAATATGTATATCTTTTAATATTGTATTCATTATGGAGTTAGTCAGGAAGTGAATCGGATTCTATTTTAAGTCTACGTGGATTTGAGAGTGATTCTGTTAAATAACTGATTGTTTTGAAAGTTCGGTTAGTGAATTTGAGAGCAGTGGTCACGGATCTGTACTGTTAACCTGTGATGTTGGCCTTCTTTTCTTATTCTTTGAAATTTATCTCGTAAGAAAAAATTACTAATTTGTTTTTACATTATGCATAAGTGTAATAAAATTCTCCTTTATTGTTTAAAACACATGTTTTTAATTAATGTTTTCTCTTTGCCAGAAAACCTACATTCAGTCATAATACCACTAAATGTTAACTTTTCTTAAAAAATTAATTTTTTGTATTTCAAGCTAAAAATTTACCCAAAATTAAAAAATACATCCATTTTGAACATACATTTAGTTACATATAATTTTCTTGAATAAAAAAATAGGCACTTTTATGACTGTTTTCTTCAAAATTATGTGACCGTTAAGGGGGTTTAAGCTAAACAGTGAGTTCAAATTGTTTGAGCATTTGCATGTTGCATTGATTGTTTTTAAAAATCTTTTTGTGGTGTATGAATCATTTATGCACCAGCCTCAAACGTTTTAATCATGTTGACATGACATTCATGGATTTTATATCATTCAGTGTAACAGTATCGGAGGACAGAATATTTTACATCACTAGACCTAACTTTCAATAAAAATACATTTAAAAGTTTTGTCTATTGCTTTGAAATTTTTCTGCTGTTGAAGCTAAAAATAATTTAATTGTTAATGCATGTCAAACATTCTGGAAAAATTCTCATTGAAGATGGTTTTCTATTCTGTTCTTAGAAATTATTAGTTTCATGTTCATTTGATAATTGTCAATATGAAGGATGAGAAGATTCAATTTCATAAGTGTTTTTTTTAACACATTGAGTGCAAACAACAAGAGCTCTCTCAGTGGGCATGTTCCAATAATTATGTAAATTTGCATGTGTGGTATCTTAACTGATCTGAATCTCTTGCAAAAAATATTTTGTATGATCAAAAATGACTCCTTTTACTAGATTTTTTTTTATCCTTTCAATAAGCTGCTGCCTTTTAAGGGGATTGTGGCTTCCTAGAATACAGATCATTTTCCACAAATGTGCAACTACTTTCGAATTGGTTGAACCACTCTTTCATCTGTGCTACTTCCATAGCATTGTCTCCTAACACTTGCTGAGTCAGACAAATTGTTTTGCTTTGAGAATTGGCGGGTTTTGGAGAAAGTTCAATCCAGCATTTTGGCTCATCTTTGGAGAAATCAAGTCCGACAAACATTTATAACAGCACCTCGTTTAGGTAGCAACTGACATACTCAAACACAAAGAAAAAAAATCAAGCATGTGCATTAAGCTGGTTCCTTTTAATGCACAAAGTGGTATCATGTGCTGGAAAAATTCAGGATCGTTTAATTTTTAAACTGCCCTCTTATTCTGTTTTAAAATATATATATACATATCCCATTAGCCATCACAATCTTAGCTTGATTCTCTTGTGTCAAAAAATTTATTGTTGTCTAAAAAAAACAAGTATGTTAATACCATGTCTTCTCCATCTCCCAAAAGCAGGAGAATGTTTGAAGTATGGGAAACCATGACTGATGTTTGTATTGTGTGGTGCAATGTTTGTGCGTCCTTGCACAAGTTTTGACTGTATTTTAACTTGTCCATCTAGATCAGGATTGACAAACCTTTTTTGGGAAGCATGCCACTATTCGATGGAAAATAATTAAACGTGCTTCTTTCAAATTTTTAACAAACAGATACGGATGGGTGAAAAGGTGTTACTTGTAAGCTTATTTTGGGATTTTTATGCAAATAGCGCAATTTTTCTATGCAACACTGTATTCAAAATTCAAGTTCAATTAATTAGGTTAGGTGTAAAATAAGTAACTTGGATCATTTAATTGAAAATAATTATTAAACTCTCAGTACTTGCTTAATGTGAATTTCGAATTACTACTTTCTTAACTAGTCTTTTATAGCTCTTACAGACTATACTATTAGCTCTTACAGATGCCTACAAAATTAAGTTATTATAGGTCAGTTTTTTTTTTTTTTTTTTTTTTTGAGTTATATTTATTTTATCATGTTCATAGCAGAAAACATTTATTCACAAAACATACTTTGATCTTTTTTTTTGTCTGAGACAAAAAAAAAAAATGGTTAGTTATTATCTTTTAAAAATTTATAAATTTTTCAGTAAGTTTTCCTGTGCCACTGTTACAACTCCACCATGTACACTGTGGTACGCGTGCCGCAGGTTAGCCTACCTACTGATCTAAATAAATTAGTATTGTGGACATAGTTAATTTAAACAGAACCTTTCATCTGATTTAAAAAATGGTTTATTAATGAAAATGCAAATATGGCGCACCAGTCTTGTAGATTGGTGTTGGTAGTGGTTCAGCAGTATTGTGAAGAGTTTAAAGTGTTCTTGTACAGTTTTGGTAATTGCAGTTTATATGCATATTTCTCATTTGAGAATCGGAGAGAATTCTTGAAAAAATTGGAATTAAGAAACTTAATGATCCCTCTTCCCTCTATAAGAACAATTTCTAGTTATGAACTTGCAATTTTTTCATGAACTTGATACAAAATTTCTTGGTTGCAATGCTTAGAATAAATTTTAGTTTTTCTTATTTCCTTTTTCCTGTTAAGAATTATGGAATAGTGCCTTCTGCTATATAAGTTTGAGGATTTTTACCATACCATGGATAATTTTTCCCATTATTTTCTAGGTCAAAGGTTTAAGCTACTGAAACAAGGGAAATTAAGCATTGTGAATGCTCTTTCAGAGCTCCCGCAAACAATGCATGATCCTACATCATTCAGTGTTGATATATTCCATATATCAGTTAGTAAATTTTATTTCATGTTTCATTTGTGCTAGTAAAATAGTAATAGTGCTTTATTTTATAATGTAAAATATTATTTCAAAAAGGTTTAAAATATTTATTTAAAATGTTTCTTTATAATGATATTTCTTTTGTTAATTTCCCATGTATGAGCATGTTTTATATAAGTTGAATTACATTCTTAGTTGTTTGGATTTCGTGATTAAAGAAGTAATTTTCAACTTTAATGTTTATCATAAAATTTTAGTTGTAATTTCTAATGAATTATTTGTATATTTTATTTGTCAGTACTAAGCATAATTTTTTCTTATATTATATAGTTACATTTAAATTGGTAGTTATGTATCTTGTTTTCTGTGTATTTATTATAAATGTGTTTTTATTTCAGCCTGGTCTGATGAGTTTTTCAGTTGTAGGAGTTTTCAAAGAAGGTAATGTGATAAAACAGTAACTTTAAAATTAGTTTGTGAATTTTAATTTTAATTAGTATGATGGATTGTTGTTACTTTATTTAAATATGCTAAATAAAATTTAATTTTTTTATATTTATAGTTGGTGCAGATATTAATAATGCCACGTTGAAGACTTTTAGTCGAACATATGTTGTTGTTGCACAAGGGCAGGGGTAAGTAAAAAGCTATTTACTTTTTAAAATTCTCTATGACTATGATGATGTACTCATTTTATTTTTGCTTTCAGATTTGTAATCACAAATGAGACGTTATTCATTGCACATGCAAGTCAAGATCAACAGTCTAAAGTAAGCAAGATATCTTTTTAAGGTGTATTTACATTTGATATAAAGGTTTAATAAATGTTCGATTGTATTTTTCTGTTTTTAATCAAAATTAAATATGTGTTTAATAGAACTTATGTTATTGTGTGTTTAGGCTTTCAAAGTACCTGCTCCAACTCCATCACCTAGTCCTGCTCCATCTACTGAAGAAAAAAGTGCTCATGAAAAGCAGTTGTTAGTGATTGAACTTTCAAAGCAGACTGGGATGAATTTGGAGTTTTCAACAAAGTATGTAAAATTTTATATGTTTAATTTGTGCATTATAGTTTTAACTTGAAAATGTTAAGTTGCATTATATGTAAAATCTTAACAGCACTTGTATAAAAAATTAAAGTGCATTAAAAAAATTGAGTATTGTAAAGTAGATTTGTTATTATATATATATCATTGTAATTAACCCTCTGTGGTCCCAGGGAAAATTTAAATTTTCTTGAATTTGATTGAAGGTAATTTTGTTTAAATCAAAATATTGTGATTGCATGCTGTTTACTAATATAAATATTTAGGGGGGGGGGGGGTTCATAATTTTTGGTTGAATACATTTTGAATTTAAGTAAAGTTCTTCAATTTTAGTTATTAAAAAACATTCTACAAATCTTAATCAACATTTTCCATGGGAAAATAAGTATTAGAATGTTTGCAGCCACTTTTACTTCAGACATTGAACATGCTGTTTCATTTTCTTCTAGGATAAGGTATCATTTTGTGAATAATTACATTATAGTTACGTTTAGTTTTGGATATATCATCATTCGCAGGAAAATTTGAAGTACAATCTTGGTTATATGATACATTTTAAAATGTTAGTTCGCTTTCTATTTAAAAAATTAACGCCATGCTCAAATGCATTCCTTAAAAAACCCACATGGAGAAATCATTTTTGATTTCTCTCCTTCAATGAAATTATTGCTTCCTAGAGTTATTATCTATTCATAACTTTTTAAAGTATACTGAACCTACTGCTTTCTGTACTCTGATTTGAGGCTGAAATTAATACCCTGATCCACGAGGTTGTAGTACTATACTGGGAGTATAAAAGAGCTCAGTGTATTATTATTTTTTAATGAAGAAGTGCAATTATTGATTGGGAACAAAAATTGTGCTTTATTTTTACCAATTAGTAGTCCCGTTGACGAGCATCATTTTCAAATGAGCTCATTGTTCAAGATTTTCTGTTCACATTGTAACTTTTTTTTAAATTTTCTTAAAGCATGTAGGCTCTTTAGAGTTGTCTATCATGATTAGTATCCATATTCTTCATGTACGTAGGCATAAGGACAGTTACATTATACTCTTGACAGTAGTTGGAACCTTTTTCTTCTGAAGTTTAGGGAGCTCATTTACTTTTTGTGTCAGGACTCCTATCATTGGAAGGTACAAGATTTTAATTCTCCTGAATTGTGGAGCATCCACCATCTCTCCTTAGTATGTTTTATTTTCTTTCAATCTTGTAAAGGTTTTCCTCTTTATGGAGTTTGTCTTTTTTACTTAATTGCTGAGATTGCAAAATGTCTTTTCAGTCTGAAGGTCTCATATGGCTATTGAAACTGCAACTGGAAATAGCACCAAACAATTCTTTTTACTGCTCAAAATATTTTGAGGGGTGGTGTGAAGAATATGGTCTATTTAGGGGTTGATTCCTAGACTCGAGTTGGAGGTGGGGAAGGTTATTAACATAATTTCTAACACATTTCACTCAACATGAGGGCTATATGAAAGAATTGGGGTGAAGGAGGAAGCTATTGTTCAAGATTTTATTACATATGGTGTAAAACTACCTTTGAAAAACTAGAATAAAATTTCAGTTCCCTGTAAGCAAACATTTTCTCATGTGTTCAATTGAGTCATGTGAAAAAGTTCACTGTATCTCTGAGTAATTGTAATTAAGTTTCAATTGTGTGTGCATATATTTTCTATCTCCGAGAAAAGTGATGATTAAATTTATTTCGTCATTGGCAAAGACATTGATATTTTTATTTTTCATTAACAGTTTTTATGTATTTTTTGAGGAAAAAAAGGCAAAATTGTTTCTTGTTATTCAAATTTAAAAGAATGTTTAAAAATCAATTTTGTCTCTTTATTGATGTTTCTATGTCTTAATTCTTTATTTTAAATGATGTTACAAGTTAACCTTACATATTTATTATAAATAGGAAAGTGATAATTTTATTTTCTGTAACTGAGTAATATTTCTCACATTTATGATTAATGCAATTGTGTGTTTTAATGTTTATTTCTCCCCCCCCCCCCCACTTCCATAATAGATGCCTTGAAGAAAATGATTGGGATCCTCAGAGAGCTTTTGCTGTATTTTTAAAATTCCAGACTGAAGGAAAATTACCACCTGAAGCTTTCATTACCATGTAGAAGCTGGGAATCTCACTGGTGTGTAAAAGAAATTAGAAATGATGTAAGTACAATATAAACATTCAAGATTATTGAAACCAAATGAGCAAATTATTGCTGAAAATACTTCTTATAACTTGTTTGTTCATACCAAATACTTGGTGCATCATCAAATATTTCAAGGATTTTAAAGGACTATTTAAAATTCCTGTTCCATCTGAAAGCATCAGTCTTGAATAATCAAGCTTATATGTAACTGGTACTGTAGTAGAACACTGTGGCTATTTTTTCCTTGAAAAATATTACATTATTTTTTTAATAGTTTACACAATTTTTTTTTAAAAAAAGTCAGTCTTGAGTTTAGTTATATTTACAGTTTTATATGTACATAATATAATGGAATGATAGTAAGAATAAATATTGAACTGTAAAAGGTTTATTATTTATTTATAAGAATATATTTTTTTGTAGTATTTTGAAAATTATAGAACACTTAAAATATTAAAACATGCATTTAATAGAAAAAGAAATTGAGTTACTGTTTAGTAATTGTATTTTGTATACAGTTATTAAACTAAGTAAAATATATTTTAAGCATTTAATTAATTTAACTAGAAAAAGAATGAGTTTTTGACAATTATTTTTTTTAATTTAGTAAATCTTTATTTTTAAGTTTTCATAATTAGTTTCTTGCTCTAAATATAAAGATTAGAGTATAATAATGATTATATGAAGTATGAAAGTTAGAGTATTAGTTTTCATTATGTGGTAAAATGGAAATTTTAGGGGTTTATAGCTTTCAACTTTTTAAATCCTTATTTCACTGCCATATTTAAAGAACTTTTGAGTTTTCAAAAATATAATCAGTATATTGATATTTTTCAATTCTCTATGATATAATTAATTATGTATAATTAAATATCAGGCTTGGAAAATTTGAATTCCAGAATCATTTTCATTTACTTTTTCTAATAAGGCAGTGAAATAAGGATTTTTATCAGTACTTTTCTGTTTCGAGGATGGGTAGGGCATGCACAATTTTTTCCCCCTCCTCCCGAAGTATACTCCAAATACAATATAAGGTAATATATAATCTCCAGATTCAATTCTTTAATTACTATTTTATTGAGGAGACATAAAATTTTTAATTACTACCAACATTGAAAAAATAGGGTTATATTTTTTTTATATGTATACAATCAACTGGAGATTTTCTTTGCTACATTTTTACAGCCCTCCATAACAGAAAAGTACCTTTTTATCCCTATCTTTGATCTATTCTGTGATTACTTTTAGGGATAATATATAAGGAAAAGAGTATCAGCATCTTTTGTATTTTTTTAAATTGATTTCCATTATTCATTATAATCATCTGTAAAGTTTTATTTTTGGGAAATGTCTGCATTTCAATAGATGCTTAGAGATAAAAATATTTTTATTAAAGTGAATATTTTCATAAGTTTTATAAATGTTTTTAAATAATTATGCAATATATTTATATTGCTTATAATTCTAAAAAATATGTATTGATATACTTAATCAACTAATCATTTTTGAATAATTTATTGAATAAAATTTGCAAGTTAACATTTTCAATTTTAAAGAAATTTTGAATGATTGTGGATAGGAGAAAAATGAGCATAATCCTTAAACATTTATATAAAATTAAGAATAATTGGAAGAGTAAATGAAAGGGAAAGGGGGACTAAAGGTCATTGGAGGTAGCAGTCAAAAAAATATGCCTTGGCAACTTTCAACAGGTTTTTATCATTTTCATTTGCAAGCTCAGATGAAGATGAGTTTTTCACATTTGTGAAAAACAGTACTAAGACCATCCAGACGACCAGAAGAAAAGAAGACTGCACAAGAAGGTTTATCTTTGTTATGCCTGATGGATTTTAATAGAGTATATAAGGCAAGGCTACTACTGACTGCATAAAGACAACAAATATGTGTGTCTTAGTTGATGAAAACTCATTTTACACCTCCATAGAGACCTTTAAATTTTATAAACTACATAAAGAAAATACATGGGAACAAAAACTAAAAATGCAGAAATAATTAAATTATGCTCATTTTTCTTGAATGCAAGAAGATGGAATGAATGTATGGGTGAATGAATGAATGCAAAATAAATAAAAATTGGAATTTTAAAAAATTGCATGAAAAGGAAACATTTAAACTTTTGAAGCAGAACTCAGTTAAAAAAAATTTATCAAATAAAAAAGTAAATTATATATACTAGTATAAATGTTTACTTGTATAGAATTCTTATTTGTAAGTCTAAAATGTTAATATGATTTAAAAGTAAATATAACATAGTCATTGTTTTTAAAATGGGCTAATGCTTGGAAGTTATCTATTTTGTAATCTTTTGCAAACACAGATTATTAATAACTTTTAAACAGATTAAAAGACTTTTGTAATACACAGATTAAAAAAAAAAAAATCATGTATATTTTGGCAGTGTGTAGTCTTTTTTGTATATAATTATGAACTATAAATATTTTATAATTTTTGTTGTTAAAAGTAATTTTCTCATTTTAAAATTGGTGGCTATGGAACTATTTGTATATGTATATATATTTAATTTAAATTTGTATCATTCACTTTGAAATGATTGTTAACCAAGTTTAATTTTGACTTTCCAAACTAATGAAAAAATTCTCGATCATTTTTGTGATGGTTGTGATATCATGAAGATATATCATCTGCATATGTATTGTGTTACTTTTCATATACCAACATTGTAGTGATTTTTAATTTGTGTGAAAAGAGTTGCATTAATAAAATTGGTGCAAAGTATTTTGTATATATATTGAAATGCCTTTAAAAAGAAATTATTGCTTATATTATTAAATATTTTTATTTTATTTTTATAATAATCTGCCTTTATCTATTATAAATTTTGCTAAGATGCTGATGTTTCTTTTTCTTATAAAACAAGTGAAAGCTGTGAATAAATAAAAATTCCATTTATCCCTATAATTTTTTTTTTAAATTGAAATTGCTAAATAATGAATCTCAACTGCTATTTTATTTTCAAAGAAAGAAAAATCTCAAATATAAAAAATTCATTTAATTTTGCCACAAAGTTCTACTGCTGTGTTAAGTGTACCATGTTTTTTCATTGTAAATTTATTTTTCTGTGTCATTTAAATGTATATATGTTTTTGTTTTTTTTACAAAAATTGTTAAGAAGCATTGAATTCAATGTTGTGTGCAGAAGGTTGTACATATTAATTATTGGAAGCTTCAGCTTTGTAAACTTGACTTGACTCTTTTAAATAAACAGATCTCCTTTATATTTTGTTGTTTAAAATGTATATTTTAAAATACACTAAAAATTCACCATTAACATAGTCTGTTTTATAGATGGGACGGTGATTCAAAACACATCTAAATTGTAACTTAAGATTTGTCCATATGGCACTTTCTAATTCTGCAGGCTTATTATATAGTGATTAAAAGATGATGGATTTTATTTATTCATGGGCTCCCCATAAATAAATATAATTTTAAACATCAAAAACTTATTGACAACAATTAAAATACTGAAAAGAATTAGGTATTCTGTACATGAGCTAATTTCATTCATCCCTATAACCATGTTTCATAAATCCCTATCTACATATCACAATTCTTACCTCAAGAGCTACTGGATAATTTGATACTGAGTATGAACAGGAGGTTTCTTGCAACCATTGCAGTTAAAGATCACATCCCTCACTAAGGGATTTAAGTTTGTTCTTCCTCATGGCCAGACAAGGTTTTTTCTACATCATTTATTCTATAAAACCTTTTTCTACTTTGTTAAATACTATATTCATGCAATTCATTTTTCGGCTACTATGAATTCAGTTACCTTTAAGTGCTACATTGTGCCTCTGTAGTGTAAATTTCGGGCCAAATGAAAAAAAATTTTAAGAATTACTGCACAATGTGAAAAGTTATTTAAGTTTTGCACACTGGTGTAGTGACTTTATTCTAAAGATGCTTTTATAAAAAATAAAGCAAAATTATATTGCTCAATTTTAAGATTATATCTGTGAAAAAAAGTACACACACATGGAAATTGATGTCAAAACTATAATTAAACAAAAACCATTAAATACATGAATGCTTTAAAATTTTTAAGACGTCTTTGTTGTACAAGCTTTGAAAACTAAAGACAATATATTTGCGACCATCTCACAAATTTTTAAAGATAAAGAAGAGCAGCAGCATTTTCTGATAACGAATTGATTAAATGACATGAACAACCTGTAATTAACTCATTTTCGTTTCATTATATGTAAAAATTCCTCTTTGTCCATACACTACTGCAGAATAATTTGTCATAAATGAAACTATTTAAAAGGTATCCCACGTTTTTAAAATTCATCCACATTTGTAGACCAAGTCAACGAGAAAGAACCTTAACTTCATAGTAACGATCTCATGTTTTTCTCCTGTTGTTGTAGATATAAAATAGAGCTTAAGAGAGGAAATTGTCAAAGAAAAGCTGAAATTTGTAAAAATCTAGATGTAATGAAATCGTAAATTTTACCCTCAAGATGTAAAAGTTGGCAGTTATGAAATACTATTCGATTTTCTTGTCTATGCAATCTGAATTCTCTGATAGTGTTGCAAGATGATCTACGTCAATGATGTGAAACTCAAAGGCTAACTTGGGCTAAGCAAACAAGGGTTAACTTAAAGTGGGCCGCAAAAAAAAATAGAAATATAAGCTTATTTGGAATAACATCCTTACTAATATTATAAACGCGAAAGATTGTATGTATGGATGTTTGCTACTCTTTCACGCAAAAACAACTGAATGGATTTTAATGAAACTGTACAATATTATAGCTTATACATCAGAATAACACATAGGCTATAATTTATAAAGATATTGTGTGAAGTGTCTATAATGTAACGATAAATGTCAAGTAAGTAGGAAAAAATTCTGCCATCTGCAGGCTATTCTGGCGTGCGCTGCAAAAGCTGTTAGACACTTATACATAAAAGCCTGCGACAGCATATATCTATTTTTTATGCGTAAGCCATCGCCAAAATAATGAACCATAAATACAATAACAATTGATAATTTATTTCTATTCACGGTGGGGTTTTTTTTATGATTTTATTATGCACGTTTGATAATAACAAATTGATCCTTATGTCAAAATAAGTACTTTTTTCGCTTCTGGTATTTAAAGTAGATAAACTTTGTCTTTGGACAAATTATCTATATCACATTTGGACAAATTTGCATAACTTGTTCGTGTTTAGTAAATTATAACGCTATAATTTTAATTGAATAGGCAGGTATTGCATTTTTTAAGTATAAAAATAATAGCAACTGTACTATATTTTTATAAAGTGTAAAAAAAGTACCTACTAAGAATTATACTGCGAAAGCGTAAGTCTAATCTTTCCCAAAGCTCGAGCTATGAAAGTAGCTATACTTTACGAAACGTATATCCACAAGCCGAACTGCGAAGGCTTGAACAGGCAGAGTGTGAGACACCTGAAGAGTCCCAAACTCGGTATCAACAGAACGCTCAATATCTGGCATCTCAACGAGCTGATGAGACGCCAGAACAGTTCCAAGATCGGTGTCTTCAGCAAGCGATTTACATGGCGTCTCAGAGATACAGAAACCGTTGAAGCAGCTAAATTTCGCAGATGCGCTGTTGCTGAAAGGGCACAACAGCGACACACACACGTCTAATATTCACAAGAAACACGTGGTGGTGGGGGGTATTCGATAAAGCTGCATTTGAATATGGCAAGACTCTTGATTACGAAAGCCACAAGCTAATAAAAATAGAAGCGATGAATAAAGAATGCAGATTTTGCGGTGCTCTTAAATTTAAAGAGGAAGCTGCAGGCATGTGTTGTGTTGAATGCTTCCTTCAACAGACGAGCCAGTTGACCCTCTTAAAGAACTTTTCTCTTATGTAACAGATGAGTCTCGCCATTTTCTAAAAAACATGAAATGCAATAAATGCTCTCATATGACATCTTTTGGAGGGGTAACATTGTTTCAATGCAATGATTTTGCGCGACTCACAATCCAAGGGCACATACACCACACAATTGACTCTTTGCTTCCTGCTACCAATACTCAACCAAAATTTTTGCAAGTTTATTTCATGGGCGATGAGGAAGCACAAATTAATAGGCGTTCTGAGTACTACATGGTGTGAAAAGAAATACGTTTAAAAAATACAGTTCTACATGATCACAACAGTTTGGTGCATGAATTCAAAATGGCTAAAGATAGAGTGATCAGTGATAACCCTGGGCAACAAAAAAGAAACATTTTTTTGTCTCAGAAAGAAAAATATGTGATTCTGATAGCATTTCTTCTCCCGAATTCAAATATGATATCGGTTTTTCTTCATCACGCAAGGTTTTCGAGAGACAGGCATTTGTAATTTGAAACACTTTAATATTTTCTACATTTCCAAGTACACAATATTCGGACTCGCCTAGAAATTAAGAAATCACGATTTTCTTTTATATTTCGCCTGTGGAGTATCCCTCTTGATGGTCCAACAATAATCGGCCAGAATATTAGCATTCCATTTACCTTGATATCTCTTTTCTATCACTGAAATCTCCTGATGAAAGCGTTCCCCGTGTTCATCGCTCACTGCACCAAGATTTTCCGGAAAGAAATTTAAGTGCGAGTGTAGGAAGTGTATTTTTAAGGACATATTACAGCCCAAATTTTTATAAGATCATGAACGATATCACGCGCGCGGTAATTTTCCGCCGCGATTTCCCAAAAAACCGCGAGTTACATTTTTGAATGCTTGCCAAGCTACTTTCTCCAGGGGATATAATAGTTCCTCAAACTTCTCATCATGCATTAGTGATCATATTTGTGAATCCATAAATATCCCTTCTTTAATTTTTGCTTCACTTATTATAGGAAACTTCTTTTTTAAGTACATGAAACCAGGAGTATTGTGCTCATGGCTTTACGAAATTCTTCATTAATCCTAGTTTGGTATGTAACAGAGATAGATACACAATTTTAGGATTACACAATGCGTCATGTTTCACATTTTTCTGTCCAGGAATGAATGATTTGTGTTTAGGCCTTTTTTTTTCTGATGTAATGGGGTTTTTTTTCTGTCTCTACTATCCCAAAAACACGTAAAACAACAGTACTTTGTGTAACCAAGAATGCAATTACCTTCAAATCACCACAAATATTCCATTCATACACTGCATATTGAATCCTTGCCAATATAAATTGAAAGTTTTCATATGTTTCTTTCACACTAGCATAGTGAGCCACAGGCATTGATGGGAATTTATTTCCATTATGCAGAAACATTGGTTTTAAACTTGCTTTGGAGTAATCAATGAACAAGCGCCATTCTATAGGGTTATGTTCAATACCAAATGTCTCCATAAGAGAAGAAATGTCATTACAAAACACTAAGCCATTTTCTTCAGAAAAATAGTCTTTACATTGAGAATGACGACTACGATAAGTACATATCTTTGTATTCTTTTGAAGAAGATTTCATCCTTTTAACCGGGAACCAAGCATTTCAGGCTGTTTTTTGGATAACTTTAAATCTCGTATGAGATCGTTAAGATCTTCTTGAGTAAATAAATGAGGCTCTGATGAACAGCATGGTTCAAAAGGTGTATCACCACAAACTGTTTTTTCTTCCTTACTTCTATCGGAATCTGAGCTCTCTTTATCTGATGTCACATGTTCTGGAGGCTTTGGTATGGGCAATTCTTCGCTGTGTGGAATTGGTCTCATTGCAGATTGCAAGTCATGGTACACCACTGTATGTTTTGATTTTGACGTAATCCCTTTAATGTTTGTTAAGCAGAAATAACAGTCACAGAGGAGTGATCTTTGGGTTCTCTCCAAATCATAGGGATAGCAAATGGCATGTGCCATTCTTTTATGCAGTGAGAAGCCTACTAAAAGATAAAAAACAGATATGTGGGGCCCCCTTGTTTGGTTCCCCACTTTACACTCAAAATAAAGTTCATAGCACTTTTTTATGAATGGAGTAAGGTTTCGCTTTTGGGACTTGAGCGTCACTTCACCACATATATAACAAAAGTTGTTGTGATGATTTAAACAAGCTCTATGCATTTTGTAACTAACAACAAATTAAAATAAATAAATTTGTAAATACGTAACATACAACAATCCAGACACAAAGCACTCACAATTACGTGTTTACTGGTTCACTACTATCTCACAACTGACATCGTTCTAATGAATGCATGCTAGTCTAGACCATGTCTGCGTCTGGTGCCAAAGTGTCTGTACATGTCTGAACTTGCACAACAGTAGCAATGATACCATTTGAGTTAGCTCATGTGGTTCCATCACATTTACAATGCTCAAGGAGTTTTTATTTTACAATGGACAAATGGTCGTTTATTAAAAAAATATTTAAATACATTAATTGAGATTAAAATTTAAATAAAAACTGTGGGTGATGGAGAAATTTTGAATACATATTTGAAAACACGATAAAAAACTGCATTAAGTACAACTATTGGTACTCATGAGACAAAAATCATGTTGACCAGTGTAATTACAAGGTTGTGATACACCTAGATCGTGTACCACGTGAACACGAAAGACGATTCAATGCCCTGACCACAAATGAAACAGCTTCCATAATAGTTAAGCTGAATTCGCACCAAGGCGTACAAGCGTCTAGCTAATCAGAGACTTAATCTCGGGCGAAATGAAGTCTCTGATTGGCTAGACGCTTGACACTCGACGTTTGTACGCCTTGGTGTGAATTCAGCTTTAGTAGTGAACAAACTACGTCTCGGGATATCGTATTCAGGCGCACGATGGCCGACTCACTAGAGTTCCAAAAACACAGATTTTATGATGAATTTTTTAGAAAGGACAAGAGGGATACAATTTTGATATTCCTCAGAAAAACCCAGTTACAAAACAACCCATAGCAAACAAAAAAAGTGTCATGCAAAGACTTTTATGCGTATCATATGATGGTACGCAACAATTTTAATTTATTGCTCGATGTAGACTTCTCATTCTTCAGTTTTTGGTGGACATGTACATCAAAGTGGAGAGTGAGAGTTAAAGGTTTATTGCCTTGAACCCCAAATGAAACTGCGGGCAGAAAATTATATACATTATACAAGACGCGGTAAGGGATGATGCGGATTTAGATCCAAATAACTTGGATCAAATGGTAATTCTTCCTTCGTCATTTGTAAATAGCGTGAGATATCTTCATGAATAGACGCAGGATGCGTTCACATGCGTGCATAACTACGGGAGGCCTGATCTGTTTATTACAATGACATGTATTCACACCTGGCCGGAAATCACTAGAGAGCTCATTCCAAGATAAAATTCAACGGACAGACATGGCTTAATAGCCAGAGTATTTAAAATAAAAGTTCAAAAATAAGTTGCTTTACTTACAAAAAGTAATATATTTGATGATATGAAGTCCTTCATGTACTCGATCGAGTGGCAAAAAAGAGGTTTGCCTCACGTTCACTTACTGCTGTGGTTGATGGAAAAATTAAACCCTAACTAAATTGACGAAGTCATAAGTGTGGAGATAACAAACCCAGAAACTGATCGAAAGTTCTATGATACTGTGACCAAAAATATGCCTCACAGTCCATGTGGTGCACTAAATCCATTACCACCAAGCATGAAGGAAGGAAAATGTACCAAAAAGTATCCAAGGGCGCTCTTAAAAGATACTCAAACCAACGACAAAGGCTATCCTTCGTATAGGCGTAGAGCACCAGAAGATGGTGGGCGTATGATAACTCAAAAAACCTGAGGTAGAAAACAGAAAATATTGGTTGACAATAGCTGAATTGTCCCATATTCTCCTCTCCTCTCTAAAATGTTTAATTGCCATATATGAATGTAGAGTTCTGCAATACGGTACAGGCGATAAAATATATTTGTAAATACACAAATAAAGGTAGCGACCAGACTATTTTTAACATCCGACAGCAAGCGAATGTTAATATTGACCCGAGAGATGAGGTGCAAACATTTCGAGTCGGTCGATATGTTAGTACAGCGATACTCAACCTGCGGCCCACCAGTCCTTTTTAAGAGCCCGGTCATGGCCCATTGCTCTAAGAAATTCATTTATTTATGAAAATTTGCTGAGAAATTCTTTGTTAAGAAATCAAATATATCAATTTTGTTGTCAGTGTCGTGTGGGTGCGAATTGATGTTTTTTTTTTTCTTCTGATTATCGATAATAGACCACAGTGGAGTAGCGACCATTTTATGAGTTGAACTAATTTTTAACTGTCTTTCATATCTTGCAAGCGAATAATATTCGAAGAAAATAGGTTGTTTCGAGACGATTGGGAAGTAGTCTATTTTGTAGTGAAAAGCAAGCATGTGTGGATCAGTAATTCTTCGATTTGTTGCGAAAGTGTTGTATTTAAAAAATACCAATAAACAGGAATCGTTCAATAACACTTTTCCTCGAAGATCTCTTTCAAGAGGTGATAAAAATAAGCTTTATTGAATAATCATTACAAAAGCAAAAAAAGTGTTTCGTCAATGGTAATGTCACAGGCACTCTATGAAATTTGTTATATTATTGGTAATCATATGAAATCATTTACTGATGCAGATATTGTGAAGGAATGATTCTTAAATGCTTCAATTTGGAAAAAAATTCAGTGACAAAAATAAAAATAATAATTTAAAAAATCAAAATAGCAAAAATATAATATTTTGATCAATTTTCCACATTTTAAATTTTTTGTGTCAGCTTGATCTTAAAGCGCCCCCCGCCGGCCATGTATCCTCATATTGCGGCCCACATGAAATAGCTAACACGTGTATGCGGTCCGGCAGAAAAAAAGGTTGAGTACCTCTGTGTTAGTAGCGAAGTAGCGTGGCGGATTTTGGGTTTGCCTCTGCATGAGAGACACCCAACAGTCACTCATCTTGCGGTACATCTGTCCAATGGTGAGCGGATTTACTTCACTGGAAAATTTTAGAGAGAGAATGGCCATACCACCTAAGACGACACTAACTACATTTTTCCTGCTTTGCCAAAATGACGCATTTGCAAAAACATTACTTTACGTTGACGTACCCACTACTATACATGAAACGTGTCGTTGAAAGAATGGAAACGTCGTTTACAAGGAACACCTGTCGACGGCTGGCCAGGTGTGAAGACAGGAGATGCTCTTGGGCGCATTTACACAGTGTACGTTAGTAACTTCGAATGTTACTGTTTGCAAATGCTGCTGAATGTAATACAGGGTCCCACTAACTTCTTGGATCTAAAAACAATTGACGGTCAAGAACTTGAAACTTTTCGACAAGCGTGTGAGAAGTTGAGGTTGTTGGAAGATGATAACCACTGGGATGCCACAATGGAAGAGGCCGTGCTGTGTCGCTCTACTTCACAGATAAAAGAGTTATTTGCAATATTGATATGCACTTGCGGTTTATCCAATCCTCTTCAACTATGTGATAAGTATAAGACTACGTTATCAGAGGATATCTTGCACAGATTTGAAAGGATGGATCAAGTCAACAATGATCCATGTTTGAGTGAAGAACTGAGACTTATAGAGGACAAAATAAAAATGACTTCCGGAAAGAAATTGTGCGACTTTGGTATGCCTACAACACAGCGTCGAGAGCTATCGACCGATTTGATCAAAGAGCTAAGCTACGATACCGCTTTATTAGATGTTCAGGTGAGCGAAACTGAGCCACGCCTGCTATACCCAGGCAAAAAGACATTTATAACAAAATATTACAACGAGTTGAGCTTGGTGAAGGTGATTTTTTTTTCTTGATGCCTCGGGCAGTACAGGTAAAACTTTTTTGCTTAATTTGCTTCTAGCAAAAATTCGTAAGGACCGTAATGTTGCATTAGCTGTGGCTTCCTCTGGGGTCGCTGCCACATAACTGTAAGGTGGACGGACGGCACATTCTGTTTTTAAATTACCTCTTAATCTGGCAAGCGAAAAAACCCCAACGTGCAACATCCGTAAGAACAGCCTCCCTGTTGCAACAATGTAAACTGATCGTGTGGGACGAGTGCACTATGTCATGCAAACGCGCCATCAAGGTGCTTGATCGCCGTCTACAAGGCATTCAAAGCAATCGAAAATTGATGGGTGGTGTGGTAGTGTTATAGGCAGGGAATTTTAGACAGTCTACCTGTTATCGAGAGAGGCACTGCAGCAGACGAAATTAACGGATGTCTGAAAGCATCATATCTGTGGACCAAAGTTGAAAAGCTTTATCTTACCACAAACTTGCGAATCCGGTTATTCAGCAATATCGAGTCAGGAGCATATGCTCAAAAACTCCTGGAAATTGGCGAAGGCTACCTAGACACCGACCAAGATGGTATGGTTCTTTTCACACACCAATTTTGTCAAGTTGTGGAGTCGGAAGACGAACTCACACATTGGTCAAGTTTTTCCGAATCTGCAACAATATATTCTCGACGAAAATTGGTTGTGTGAAAGAACCATACGGGCATCAAAAAATGAGACTATTGCAAAAATAAATAAAAAAATCCTGGACGAAATAACCAGCGAAACATCAGTGTATAACTCCATCGGCACAGTCATTACATCCGATGGCATTACGAGCTATCCCGTAGAGTTCCTAAACTCTTTGGAGTTATCTGGGGTGCCATCACATAAGTTGGAATTAAAGGTAGGTGTACCCGTTTTGTTAATGCGTAACTTGGACGCGCCTAAACCCCTCAAGGGGCTCACCTTCTTTAGGTGAGTACGGGTGTCACAATCCCGAGGTGCCCTAGTGATCTTTTCCTTTTCCCAAGGGTTTCACGACCCCGGGTTACCCTAGTGATCCTTCTCTATTTTCGACCCTCCTTTTTGTCATTCAATTTTCCCTTTTCTTCTTTTCACATCCAGACCACAGACAAATTTTACAATATGAGCGTAGTTCAGATAAGTAAGTTTTTCAATGGAAAAAACTAATTAACATATTTTGGTTTACATTTTCTATTGCGTTAATTTAGTTTTTTTTTCGTAGATTTCTTTCATTACTTTGATTATGTTGCTTTATTTGTTTTCGACTAACACCATTGGTTAGCCAACCCGCATGTTTGCTGTGTGCGGCATCCCGTAAGGAGGAAAATGGTGTTCTGGGGATCCTTTGCATTCCTTTTGGCCCACGATTCACTGTAGACGGGTGCAGGAGTGAACCCGCTCCTGACAATTGGCTGGTGGCACCTCTCTTCGGTGTCCCCGAAGAGACACTGCTGTAGGGTTAGTGCTGCAGAGTTTACCCGTTGGATCCTCTCCTTGATGCTGTAGCACTATATTCTGGATGTACTCCAGGTAATCGCCGTACCTGACTTTTGTCAGTTGACCGGCACACTGCCTCCCTTGTTGGACTCCGTGGTGGGTGGAGGTACGCCAGAATGAAGTCGAGTTCGCGCCTATGGATCCAAGTCGGCTGTGCCCGGGTAAAGGCCTTGTTTTACCCAACCTTACCATTGACCATGTTGCAAACTATGCACGTTTTCTGATTTTATCGTTACCAAACAATGAAATGTCTCGGAAGTCTCCATTTGCTATTCAGAAAGCACTGAAAGGAATAGGTGGAGATCCGAAAGGGGTTAAAAAGTTAAGATCAGGAGATTTGCTCATCAAAACTACATCAGTTTTACAGACAAAATCTTTCTTAATGCCTAAAACATTTTTAGACTGCCCTCTAATGGTATGTCCTCATAATTCACTTAATTTCTGTCGAGGTGTTGTATCTGAGCCAGATCTATTGTCCGTTTCGGAAGCAGAAGTTCTCGAAGGACTTTCTGACCAGGGTATTACCCAGGTCAGAAGAATTACTTTGAAAAAAGATACTACTACTATCCCAAAGAAACATTTATTAATTTTAACATTCAATAGCCCTAAACTTCCGTCTACAATAAAAGCAGGTTATTTAAACTGTAAGATCCGTCCTTATACACCGAATCCTCTGCACTGCTTTAAGTGCCAGAGGTTCGGACACTCTCAAACTTCCTGCCGCGGTCAATTAACTTGCTCTAGATGTGCATCCGCTGGGCATTCTTCCCCGTATTGTGCACTAGAGCCGAAATGTGTCAATTGTGCAGAAACCCATCCATCAAATTCAAAACTATGCCCAAAATGGAAATTAGAAAAACAGATCCAGGAAATTAAAACCAGTAAAAACATATCTTTTTTAGAAGCGCGTAAATTAATAGTTCCTCAATTAACTCAAATATATGCTCAAGCTACTAAGCCATCAAATATATCTAATACAACCCAAACAGATCCGAGCATCACAAATATCTTTTGTCCACCTTTGCAATGTCTAAAACCAAGATCTACCAATCACAGGTCAAACACGTCCACAATTTCTGTAGTCTCCGCATCATCCTCATTTACTCAAGCAAATCTACTTCCTTCCACATCTGCAGTAACTCTAAACAAATCAAGTAAATCTCAGTTACCTATACCCATTTCTACTAATAGTATTACCCATGGAAATAGCCTAAATACCTCTGCTTCATCTTTATCAGCTGAAAATATGCCAACTGTACCATTACTTAACCCTACCACATCCAATACTCGAACTTCCGCAGTATCTAAGGCTGCAAATAATTTAAAACAAAATAGAAAAAAGAAAAAGCTCACAACAGAACCAGAACCCGACATTGAAATTCAAATGACACCACATAAGCCAAAAAAAAAAGTAACATTAATTATTCGTCAGAAGATGAAGAAATGATTATTTGTGATGTGGATGAATCTTTGAATTATTGGAATATTAAGCCAGGTTTCAAAGAATACATGACATCGACAAGAAATCGGAAAAAATAAGTCAAGCGAATAATTTGAATTGTTGCAGATAACATGTTCCGATTTTATGGTTAGCATTGTTTTGAATGTTTTTATCTTAACTTTCAAGTTTTTACAGTGTTAAATTATAAAATGAATTTAGTACGATTTTATTGTATTTTTTAATATTTAGATGTGTATCTGATTCATATATTTTAAATTTATATTGTGTTTTCAAAGTATTATGAATGTTAAAACAAATGTTTGGCGCAGAATAGCCAAAATTGGCTCTTGCGCCAATAAATCCCAAACTCACTCACTCACTCACTCGACGCGCCAAGATTATGCAGCGGTACTCGGTTGCGAATCACCAAACTAGGAAGGCGTATTGTGAAGGGCACTGTCTTAACTGGAGAAGCCAAGAGAGACAATGTTCTTATACCACGCATTCCAATCATATCCAATAACCATTCAATTTCAAACGCCTGCAGTTCCCATTAAAAGTTGCATTTTCAATGACTATCAACAAATCGCAGGGTAAACCTTAAAGGTAGCAGGCATGCATTTGGGCACGCCATGTTTTTTCTACGGCCAGCTCTACGTGGCTTGCTCACGTGTTTCTAAATTGCAAAATCTGCATGTTTATGCCGAACGAAAAAAATCGTTTAACATAGTTTATAGGACTATATTGCATTAGCTACCTATAACTTTTGCATTACCATCACAATCATCATATACATCCGTACATCTATCAACACAAAATATAGAATTTATAATACCTATTAGTGAGATCATCATCAAAAATACTTAGTTTCAATTTACATACATTACACAATATAGAACAAGGCTCTCTCGAAGTCACTCTGACTGTTACACCTTCACAACTAAACCACAGAACCAATTTTGATGAATTTTGGTATAAAGATAAATAGGACTTGGAGAAGAAAATAAGCTACTAAAAGTACTAATCCTGCGCAGACAAAGTCACGAGCACCAGCTAGTAATAAACATAAATAAAAGAACCAGAAAAACTTAATGTTTTTATCCTGACACTTGACATCTCTTCTCTAATACTATCTTTCCTATTTCGGGAGAAATTTTGATATTTTATATGTTATTGTAAGCCAATATAATGGCCGGGTCGCAAAAATGTTTGTTGCGGACCTCGAGATTGACACCCCTGATCTACATGAAAAAGCAAGGTGGCTCAGTCCCTTAATACAATAGGCCGTGTCACCTTACCCGTAAAAAAGAACGGTAGAACGCTCAATGGGGTACATGATCTCTGAAGACATTCTTAATCCCCTATCTTCGAAATTGAGAGATGGAGCTTGCCATGATAACCCGTAAAAAGAAATCACGTGACCCATACCTTCATACAGGAAAGCCCCTTTAACCCAGTGCTTCTCAAACTTTCAATACTGGCACCCCCCTTTTCAATCA
>BMAV01007424.1:348144-362800 GCA_019973955.1 Trichonephila inaurata madagascariensis
TTTGCCATTGAATCCGGAAGCAAGACAATTCATAAATCTTGCAATTTGGACATTCCTTGAGTGTTCTTTTTAGAACACTTTTAGGCAAAGATAAGATAAAATTTAGAATATAATTAAATAGAGTAAAAACCGTTTTAATCAAAATCGTTAACCAGAGGAAGATACGGTACATATTCCTCAAACTTCCATTTTATAAAACTTTTTTTTTAACCAATAGCATAAATCAAATTTTTAAAAAATGCTTTTGAATTTCGAGTCTTTATTTACATTACGGTTCTTCTGCCGTAATTATTCTAATATATATTTATATGATGTATCTCCAGCCCTTTTTATGTGTGTGTGTCAGCTTGGGCAAACATCCAGCCAAGTACTTCTCAACCCACCTCTTGCAAACCTACTACATCTTTAACTTTGCCTCTACCTCTTAACCATGCTGGGGATTAACACACACAAACTTAATTTCTGGATTCTTTTTAAAAAAATTATTTGCATCAAATCGTTTATAGCTTCTTCCAAGAGCTTTTTCTGTAGCACATTTACCACAGACTAAGTAAAATACCTATTTTAAAAATTTTATGGACCAAATTATGCCATATACCAAAAATCTGAGATATCTTTCTTTTTAACCCTCTCGCTGTGTAGTGCTACGTCAGCTACGTGTAAATTGCCTGCTGAAATTGCGAGAGAGTAATGATTCGATGATTAGGTATAAATTGCTACAATGCGTGTTTACTTCATGTGTGTTTAATTGCATTCTCTTAATATTTCATTGTTTTAATTCTTTTATTTGGACTATAATATTTTAAATCAATATATATCGTCAGTCTAATTATCAGACTGCGTAACTCCATCTGGGATGCTAATTTGATACAGTAGGGCTAGGCGCCAAGTTGTTGTTTATGTCCGCCAAGATAGGCGATAATATTACAATATGGTTTACTTTGATATTTTTATCGTGCGATAATGTGGTTGCCATGGGTATAACGTATATTAGTGTCAGTTTTTTTTCCCCGCGGGATCTCTGCTCAGCAAAAGTAACACATTGTTACAAATTTTGTTTAATGAACGCTTAAAATAGTGTAAATAATTTATATCTGGATTGATTGATTGAATATTAACGTCGCACTGTTCAGCTACATGGGGCTTTTGGCGACGGACCACGTAATTTTGAACCATGGTCAAGCGACGTGGACGACACCTGAGCTGGCACCCTCCTCTCCTAACTACCACACCACACCAACGGGAGGACGTTTCAGCTCTCGACAGATTTAACGTGCATCGCTGCCCTACACGGCGGGTCTTTAGTGGTAATGGGCTCGAACTCATGACAAGGCAAACCACGGTCTGATACCTATACCACTTGGCTACCGCGGCCTATTTATATCTGGAAGTGTAATACATTAATATTACTTTCTGTTGCATTTATTTTATGTTAAAATCTTGCCACCATCTCTCCCTTCGAAATCTAGTTTTAAAATGAAATAATAAAAAAAGTAGTGATTACACTGACCGAGGAATAAATTATTAAAAGCGGAGCGCGCACTAAGGCTTGGCGTAGACAAAACAAAAGGATTAAGGAATCGCGCCAAAAAGCGCTTGTGGCGCGTTGCCCTCCTACATCAAATCAGTAACACCGGTGGAGTTAAGCAGTTTGATAATTAGGCTGACGATATGCATTTGAATATTTTCTAAACTTTTTACGAAATAAATGATATTGTATAAAATACATTCCACAACATAAAAAGGGGGAACATTAAAATTAATTTTGGGGTGCGTGGACTAAGTTAGGGGGTTCGCATCACATAAGGTGGAGTCGGGATGATTGCGGGTGCGACAGTCTATGCAGATTTACATAGAAACGAAATCTCACCGCTACATGCCTAAAAAAAAAATATGACTAAATAAAACAGTCGTGTATCTAAGTAACAGTTTAGTTTTGTGCATGATCCCGATTTATGAAGTGAAGGCAACATAATTTTGTTAGTTTTGAAGAGAAAACGGTATTATTTTTGTATTGTTACGAAAATGGCCATCTCATTAAGAAAATGTTTCAATATTTTATTCACAAATTATAATTAAATTTATAAAATTTCTATTATGCATTGAACTGGAGTTATTTTACTTGGAGATTTATGGCCAAATTTTTAGCACAGTAAGTTTGTGAGCCAGTGTTATAGAGTGTGTTAATATGCATACACTTTTTTCTTTTTTCGGTGTAATTTTACGGCGTTCATAGCTGAGGGCTTAAGCTGACGCAGTTTTAAATTACTAAAATATCTCAAGTTCTTCCAAAACTCGAAACAAATTATCCTTCACAAATTGTTTTTGAAAAATGTGCATGTTTTTTTGAATTATCGCAAAATCCAGCGCATGACACGCACTTCTAACACAAAAAATAAGATCGAAATTTTTGAGTGCTCGTTATACGCCGGATATAAAAACGAGAGCTTAAAAATAAAGAGAAATTGAGCATAAAAATTAGTTTGAAGTATGTTTAGTTAAAACAAACGACGTACCATATGATCTTAAAGAATTGTACTTCTAGAAATATATTTTTTCAAGAAGCTGGGATATAATATCTTGAATAATAACTTTAAAACACAGAAGCACTGCAACGTATATTTCAGTTTCTCCGTAAAAAAAGAGGTGCGTGTTATACGGCGAATATACCTAAAAATTGTGAAAAATACAGCGTTATACGCTGGATTTTATGGTATTAAAACTTTTAGCCGCGTTTTGAATATATATTTGAAATACTCCTTGTAGTTAAAATAATGCTTCCTAAAATTCTTACTTGTATTTAATTTTCAAACAATGGATTTGCGGTGTGTGGGTAGCTGATTATTAAAGGTGCTTAATCATTAATAAAGAGAGAATTTTCTTGGGAAACCCCTTTATAATAAAATATTTTTTGTAGAAGTATATTTCAAATGATTTCCAATTTTTCGACTTTTTAAAAATAAATTACCACAATTATTTAAATTCGGTGTGCGTTTATTTTATTGCGATGAAAATAAAAAAATTCAAATAGTGTGAATTTTATCCAAAATTAACAGCAAGAAGTATTTTGAATAGAGAAACATGTCGAAAAGTTTTATTTAAAAAGAAAAAAAGTATCAAAATTAAAAAATCTAAAAAAGATTCATCGCTTCAACATAAAACATGTGATAAATAAAAGTTAATGGCGCTCTCGAGGAGGGGGAGGAGTGTTTCACCCCCTCAGAGACCAACATATTTTTTATTTTTACCAAAGAATGTATTTTTCAGATTTTAGAGTGTGTTTATTTGTTTTCAGGATTTAAACCCCTTTCGTAAAACAGGTCTGTATACGCCATTGGTAAGAGTTTTTATTTTATTTGATTATTTAAGATAATTTTTTTGTATTTTTTAATTAAATTATTTTATTTTTTAGTGTTCCTTATCCCTTTTAGACAAAATCGAATTTTCTTGCATGTTAACATCAACATGGTATAGATTCATAAGAATTTGCAACTTCATGTATATTTTGTGTTTCTGATTTATTTTGCTTACATATTTTGTGTCTTTATGGTGAAGAAAAAACAAGTAATAAAAAAAAATTAAGTCAATTCCTATTTAAATCAACAAAGAAAAATTTTATTTTAGCTACTTTTTATTAAATAGTTACAATTAATATAAATGTGTATATACATATGACAGAATGACAACATTAAGTGATAATTAATTTTTATTAATTATCATTGAAGTGTTGTATTGTCATCCAAAACAATCGTGTGTATAAAATTTCAGTTCAATTGAATGCTTTAAAACAGTGATTCCCAAAGTGGTCTATATAGACCCCCAGGGGTCTATGACGACCTGCAAGGTGTCCACGTCAGCAAAAAATAATTTGGGGGTCAATGAGGTGTAAGTGAGGGTCTATGTGATATTGGCTCTTTAAACTAGATCAGGACTTTAATTTTAAAAGAAAATTTAATCAAGTGGGAACCAAATTTTATTTATTTACTAAATTTAATGAGGTTATTTTGCCCTTACTATAGGTGACAGCATAAATTTTTTTAAAACAGGAACCATTTCAGCGTTTCTTTCCAGAGTTAAACTAAAGAAGTATAATACTGGAGGTCTCTGGAATTTTCTCAAACTAACCCAGACAATCTGTCAGAACGTTTTAATCTACGTTCAACATTTAACTGCCTTTTATTCAGATATTAAAACCAGGTTTGAGAATGCTTTGACTATGGTAATACCACAGTAGACAATGAATTTATATGGTCATATTGAAAAAAAGAATGTCACATGAAAACAGGAACTGATCGTGATATATACCAACGAAGATTTTAAAATTTAGAAACAGATGCCAGCAATTGTGACTTTAAAAAGGCAAACCACAAGTTATTTGTCCCGAATTATGGAATATCGTGAGGAAGTTTTTAATTATTTTTTTCTAGTAAGAAGGAGTTTGGAGGAAAGGAAGGAGTTGCCAATCTCCAAAACAAAAAAAGAAACTGGACACTACTAACAGGGGAGATTTAAGGTTAAACCTAACAGAATTGATACTAAATGTTGAAAATTTGTTACTGTAGCGCCATATTCATCTCTCCCATTAAAATCGATTGTGTGTTGTTTGGTTATTTTATTTAACAGTTATTTTATATATTAATTAACTTTTAACTTAATAAATTAACATATGCTTTTTAAACTTTTAACTCTATACTTCATTAGTTATAGATTTAATTCTTTTAAAGTAGTAGTAATGGTACTAGCTGTCAAAAAGACATTTAAGTTTATAAATTTGCAAAAATTCAATATTAATTAAGCAGGGTCTACCCCATACCGAAAAACATGGCAAAGGGTCTATGAGACAAAAGAGTTTGGGAACCTCTGCTTTAAAACGTGAGAAAAAGAAAAACCTTTTCAAGTTTTGACACAAGTCGCCAAAAATGATGCCAACGTGGCTGTATTTGTAATTCTTTAAATAATTAGTTTTAATCAATTAATTTTCATTAATTATAATTAAATTACTGTATTGTCATTTAAAATAATCATGTATATAAAATCTCAGCTCAAAATTGAGCGCTTTAAAATGTATTTTATTAAAGATTGAAAATACCACGAAGATAAATAAATATATAGAGTGTGAGCTAATAGTAGGAATTGAAAAACTAGTTATGAAAAGAAGCATCTGACAATAATTTCAAACAACACAACAAAAACAACACATTTGGGAACATGTCTTTATTTATTACATTTTTTTTTAATTATCGACAACAAATCGTCATTGAAATGACGCATTACAACACTACCTCACATACAATGCATTGCCACCTGTAATCTGTACAGAATAAGAGCTGGAGGAAGAGTGAGGGGAGAGAAAAAAATGTTCCCTACCTCCCAGCAGCTTTGTGAAAACTTACACAAATATTAAGAGTCCCACAGTACGAGTGGAGAGAAAAAAATGACATGTTTCAACAAGTAAATTGCAAGTTTCATTTGCATATTTGTATGTAACAGACACGAGTGCACAAAAACCTGTTAAGTGAAACGTACTCATCATATGTATAATTTTCATGAGATTTATATCGATATTTTAATCGATAACGGTATTTAATAGCCTTTTAAAATATACTTTAAGACGGAATTTATAATTATCTTTCAAGGTAACAACTGAAGAACAATAAAAGAATTTGAATCTCAATAAAAAGAAAATAAATTTGAAATTATTCTTGTAGAGATAATGAAGAGCTGTAATATCTCTGAAAATTCATTGAGTCTTCAGATATTTTTACTGTTATGCTCTACAACGAAGAATGAAATAAGCACATGGAATTTTTGTTGGCTTGTAATTGAGCTAAGTTAAAAACAGTATTTGGAACAAATACTGTGAAGAATTAATGGAAATTTTTCATGTTCCAATTAACAAGATTTTTTGCACGATGTTCTTAATATATAAAACGACAGGGTTCATTTAACCCACAGAACAACGTAAAAATCTAAGTCCCTACAAAGCATCGCCATTCTTAAAACTGATTTTGAAATATACACAACCATATTTATTATTATAGAGAATAGCGTTCTTCTTGATCAATCATCTCATTTTAACAGACGTTTTCACAGCTGATTTTGCTCTACAGAAAGAAAACAGTTTTAGTTTCTTTCGAAAAACATGCATTGAAGAATCATTTTTTTAAAAAACAAATTCACTGTAGACGATACACCATTGCCGCTTGATACATATTATTTTCGCCATTTTCACATCCAGCGTAATGCCCTGAAAAACTTTAGCTGGCCAAGAGTTCTTCTTTTGTGTGTGTTTCCAATTCAAACATAAATATAACATAACGTTCATCGATTCGACACAGTCTACTGTTTGAAATGTTTATGTTCCTTTGTGTAATATATTTTTGTCCTTTTACGTGTATTTCAATATAACAGGAAATACCAACATCGTGGATAATAAACAAAATTATTGGTACAATTAGCACTATTGATTTTATAACCATGTGATGTTTTTGTAAGGAATAATTCTCTGTACATAAATTTTCTTTGCGGATATTGACTGAGGATAAGGACAGAAGAAAAAACACAATGGTCGATTGTCAAGGAGAATTTATTAAAAAAGCACACCAATACTCAAATGACATTGTACTTCCTAGTTAACTATAAACTGGGTATGCTTATTTTTATCAACCGCCACTTTCAGTTACTTTGTATGAACTGTACATAATCAACACATCTCGGTGATATCGATTTTTTATTCTGATATAATTATATCTACTTTTGAATGGATTAACTTAAAAGATGCCCATTATAAGAAGAAAAAAAAACACTTAAAACTGGTGTAGAAACGATAATTTATATTCTGAACCTTTCAAAGAATCATTCCATATCCTAATCTAATTCAAGATGATACCGCAGGACAAAAAGGACTGCAATGGGAGAGAGAAGAGAAAAAAAAACAGAAGTAGCCCGAGTCGAAACGATTCTTCTTTGTTCGTTCCATTGCTGTTGTTTTTAATACGGAACATTGCAGAAAGATTGAGAGAATAATGGATACAGAGACAAGGTTCGAGAACGTGATGGTGTGCTCGCTTAACTGGCATGAATGTCCATTATGTGGCCTCCTGAAGCATCGTACGGGGATCCTTGAGGTGGCAGGCCTGGATGTCCCATGGGTCCGTGGGCCATCATCATCGCGGCATGTGGGTGTCCCGGGAGTAGCATGGCCTGAGAATGGACAGGCGATCGTAGCTGGGACATCTGTGTATATCCTCCCATACCACCCATATGGCCCATACCCATGGCACCTTCACTGCAAGAGAGGTTTTGCATACCTGCAGGAAAAAAAAGGGGAATTAATTTGAATATAATACAAATACGTCAACAACAGAAGCAGTCTTTTCAGCAATAAAGCTATTATTTGTGCATAAGAGTTACACATATAATTCATGAGGATAACACTGACATTTTTGAGACAAGCGCATACTAAGTGTGCTAAAAATTATCCGTCATAAATGAAGCATTTTATTAATGAAGACGAGATAATTTTTAAGCAAATAACAATTAAGTTTATTGTAACATGAATATTTGAAAGAAAGGATGCTTCCTTCCTTGATTTACTTTAAAATATTTGTAAGAACTATTACCATGGCACTTCTTACAAATATTTTGAAGTGAATCAAGAAGAAAAACGTTAATGAAGCTATATCTCATATTACTGCATTCATATGGTTTACAGAATTACGTAGAGATAAAAGTTTTCTTCAAGAGGAAGAACACGCAGGAAGAACTTTGTCAGCTGCAACGTCCCAAAAATGTTAGTAAAACGATCAGTAATGCATGCTTTTTTCTTCTGAAGCTCAGGTGTAATCAACGCCATTAAGCTACAGAAACAGAAGGCAGCTAACTGTTCCATCACTAAGGATCTTCCAGAAATTCTTCAAGAAGTGTCTGCAAAAAGGGCTCGTTCTTCACCATGATCAAGTCATTCTTTCATCCAGCAGGACTAGCAATTGAACAAAAAGACACATCAGAGTAATAGGGCATCAATCTTTTTCTTCTGTTCTTGCACAATGAGTGATCTTTTAATTATTCCTCAACTTCAAAAAGTTGACGAGAGCATTGTTTTCATTCTGAAGGTTTTATAAAATTATATTTTTCATCAATTACAGGAAATAAATTATAAGTAGCATTTACTATTTGGAAAATTCGTCAACAGGAGTGTCTTGACTATGGTAAGAATTACTTCTAACAATGCTAAAAATTTCGTAAATTTGAAGTAAATCACTTAGTTGTGTATTTCAGAAATTTAAGAGTGGTCTTCATGTGTACATATATAGCACGCGCACTCAAAAATGCTGCATCTAAACATATAAAATACGAAAAGGAAATTCTATCATATACGCAATTAAAATTCTAAATAGCTGTCAGCATACAAATCACGATATTCAGCCATTTATACTGTCATCAGAGTAACCATTAAATCCTTTGTATTAACGTCTACTTCAAGGTTTTTGTCATTTGTAGGCAAATACTTATTTCCAACACGCTTTGTTTTTACATTCACATAAACCAAGTTTTAATCGAGAATTAAACAATAGGTCATAGCTTTAATCCAAAGGGCTCCACTGCTTGTAAATTCCCATTTAAATATTAGGTCTTACAAAAAAATCAATTTTGATTGAACGACCACAGTCCTCAAACCTTATGTAGGTATTATTTTTAACCTATGCCCTAGGTTAAAATTTAAAACTGTTTAAACAGTAACTAGTAACTGAAATGCTTTGTTTAAATTTTAACCAGGGGTGTAGCTACCGCCATATTAATGATATGGGGTCCCTAATATGTTTGTTTGACACTTTCAAATATGTTTTGTTAATGTGATCACTTTTTTTTTATTTCCCAAAAAAGGGCCCTGAAGCAATTTTGATCCAGAGCCCACTTAGGACTAACTACGTCCTTGATTTTAACAAAAATTACTTTTACTTATTAACACAAAAAAGCTCAAATACTTGAATTTCATTCCCCTCGTGATAATACTTCACATAAAAATAATTTTTTTTACCATATCATCTTTTTCGCATATGAGATTTACGAATTCAGGGAAAAAAAACACTTCTTCTTTATACCCACCCTAATGTTATTGTACATCATATATGTGAATGTTGCATAAAGGATATTCGAAATCATTCAAATATACTATGTGTTCGAATATTTAAGAACAGTGAACAGGATATCCATAAATTATTGAATCCATTTAGCATTATGTGAAAAAAGTGGGAGTGAAAAAATTGGGGAAAGGGGGGAGCTATAGACAATTCTCTACTAACAGATTATCAAATATTTATTCATGACTATATGGGAATTATTGGTTAGAAAACTAAACCTTATCTTCAGAACACGATAGATTATTAGCGGCTGTAACATTTTTCGATATTACTCGCATTCTCTTTGCGGATATTTCTTCCGAACTTTTTAACAAGATTACGTTAAATATAATGCTGCGATGTTGAACTGGCATGATTCTCAATGACCTTATCATTCTTGATGTTCATCAATAAAAAAACTCTCAGTGATGTCAAACGCTGTTCGAAATTAAGTATAGCTTGGAATCGCGTTAGAAAAAGCTAGAAACCATTCACTAAAGCAGGGGTGTCCAACACGCGGCCCGTATGTGGCCCGCCAGTACGTAAGTTGCGGCCCGCCAACTCTTTAAAAAAAAATTTAAATATCAGATTTTTAAAGTTTTTTTATTTTGAAATTTATTTGAGGGGAAATTTATATATATATCTACAATGTATTTGCCTGTATTTGTACAATCTACCTGTTCTTGTTTTAAAATAAATCCTTTTTGATAATAGAAATGTCCTTTAGATTAAAATAGATTTATATTTTATCAAACAGTTACATTTGATTTTACTACAGTAAATTACTTTTTTAATAAATTTCGAATTGAATTATGCATATCCTTTACTTTGGATGGGACATGATTTCCTGTGTGTGCGTCTTTCGTTTCTCCTCCTCCTTTTCTATTTGAAGTGCCCAAAAAGCAAGAGGCAATCAGAGATGTTTTTTAAAGTTTAAAAAAAATATTCAGAATGGTTAAGATAAAGGACAATGTATACAATGTATAAGGACAATGTATGTCGTTGGCGAATGACAACACTATCAAATTTCAACGAAAGATCAATTCAATAGAAACACCGTAATTTTCAAGAAAATGGCAACTGTAATATTTTAAACATTATTTGATCATTGTATTATTATATTATATATAAACATTATTATATTATCTTATGTGTGTATACATGAAAAGTAATGGAAACAATTATAAGAATTCATTCTGTTTTAAATTTTCACTCCAATAAATGTTTTTTTTTTTGTTTCCAAATCTGATATAAAGGTATATATATTTTTATGTGCGGCCCGCGAGATTATAACGTTTTCCTGAAGTGGCCCGCAAGGTCATTTGGGTTGGATACCCCTGCACTAAAAGCTTCAGTTGATATCGTTTTTTGTGAAATTAGCGTATATTATAGTTTGGTATGGATTCAATTATTTATGGATATGCTATGTATATGAGTCTCAGTCAATGTAATATATATCCGAATGCGTTTTAGCTGAGCTGTCTTATCTGACTTATAATTGACATTTGGTCCTGACCTGGAGGTCTAATATGCATCTGTTGGCTGCCGTCCATCATATAACCCATGCCTGCACCGTCTGGTCCATACGCAGCACTAGCTCCTCCTACCGAAAAACAAACAAAAGTGGACTTTAGAAAAGAAAAATCATAATACATTAGATTTGCCAGATGCTTCTTATAGTCTCTGCATCTGGATTATAGGTTAAGAATGATAGAAACAAAACAAAAACCGTTCAAAAGGTGCAAAATAAAATAAATAATATCAAATACTCATTTTCTGGTTTGGTTGGTATTTTGTGACCAACATAAGGAACTAGCGGCTGCGTATTCATAGTTTGTGGCACGGAGAACAAAGAAAAGAGTAAAACCAGGTTTACAGGTATTTATTTGCAAACATCACATAATCAATGCAATACATATACATAAAAAATATAAATAAATCTAGACATCAGTAAAAGCTACTTGTTATAAAAAAATCTATAAACTATATCTACAGAAAATTAAAATATTGTAAAACGTAAGCATAAAAATTTTGTTCTGTGAGGATATGACAGAAATTTTTTTTTCAGAAATGTATTAAATTTAAGAGAAATAATAAGACTATGTAAATTCATTACTTTCTAACTCATTATTAAAATAAATAAGTAATTTAGAGAAAATCTTGAATGGAGTAATTTATGGCTTTTATACATCCTTGTTTGAAGTAGTCTTAAGTAATTTCAGCTGAGTAGTTTTTTTTTTAATTTTTAAGCAATTGAAAATAGGACAAAATCTTTTTGCAGCGTTTACCTCAATACTTTTTTTTTTAAAAGGAAAAGGAAATTAAAATATCTTTAGATAATTTGATTTTCAGAAGAAAGGTCGTATCTACCGTACCTATTACAGGAAAAACTAAAAATAGATGCAAATCAAGAAAATATTGATGTGATGTTTTGAAAACACTTAAAAGTCAAGTAAAATTTGGAAGATCACTGAGAGAGAGAGAAAGAAAGAGAGAACATAATTTTTTTTATTTGAATTATACAGAAAGGGCTGATTACAAAGGTCAACTTTAGCAAATTTGTGTAGAATAGAAAGCAACTGGGTAAAGGATAAAAATATTATATTATGTAAGATAAAAGTGTATTAACAGCTATTTCTAGAAAGAGTGATGCATAACTTAAAGTATATTTTCTTGTTATTGTTTTCAATCAAATATCCTTAACCATATATTGTAGTTCAAAAACACGCAGAGTTTTCACATGTAAAATAAACACTGAGCTTTTGCCTTTAAAAAAGTAAGATTTTTCACCTAATTTTGATTTTAAAAATTGAATATTAAAATGCGACAGATAAATGAAAGAGGAAATAAATTTCGTATTAGATTATTTATTCATTGAGACGCCAAAATCTTCAAATGAAAAGAAAAATGTTTTAAAAATATTTTTAAGCAAACAAATTGCGTGGATGAAAGGAGAGATACAGATTTAACTACAAAATAATAGTCATTTAGCATAAAATTGTGATACTATAGTAAGAACTAAGTTCGAAAATAAATACGATTATATGAATTTAACACTAACATATACTTTAATCACTGATATTCACTGCTTTGTTGCTACGAATTTCAGGAATTTATGAATACTTGGTTTTAAAAAGCACAAAACACAATTTAATCTCAGTAATTGAAAAGAGAAACATTCGACATATGTAATAAAAACAAACCGAGCAGACACGCAAAAACTGTTTCGAAAAATAACGTTCCCCTGAAAAACACGAACACAACTTTGATGGAGCCATACAACAAAGGCTTCAAGCCCAGAAGCGAGCCTACCAATAATGATAAGTGGGCCATTCATCAATTTCTACAATAAAACAGATCTCCAGAAAGAAAAAAAATCGTTTTCAGGGGGTGGGTGAGGGAGTTATGTCACTTACTATACGGAAACGGAGTGGTGGTTGTGATCCTGCATTAAAAAAAAAAGTTCTTTCTAAGTAAATAGGGTAGAGAAGAGGGGAAAAAAAAGTTTATATCGTGAGCGCACAGAGGGGATTGATAAAACATCAATCATGGAGCTGTCAATGAAGGAACGGGGCTTCGTTTGTGCGCGCACGATAAAAAGGAAATTGCAAAAACGCCTGCCTTTCGCAGCCGTCATTTCAGGGATAAATGAATAAGTAAAGAGCTATTATTTTTAGGTTCTAAGAAGATAATGAGGAAAAAGTATACTCTACTTTTTTGCATTTGAATATATGATATAAAGTAGGATAAAAAATAAATAAGGAGATTGAAAAAATGGCTTTCCCTCTGGATTTATTCACATCGTCAGTATTGATTTGTAGTATCACTTGTATTTTATTGATGACTAGGAGGAAAATGGTCGCGAATTTTGGAAAAAAATATATGTATAAAAGTACTTAAGTTTCTTGGATTAATGAACAAAAAGAGAAGAGCTAATTTGTTAAGAAATATTACGTTAAAACAATGATGCTTAATATATATTTTTATCACTTAAATTCAAGTTATTTTACTATTAATTAATTTTTGGAAGTTTCAGTCTCAGTGGCGTAACGGAGAATATTTGGGCCCCCCTGCAAAGTCAAGTTTTGGGCCCCCAAGTTGGATTCTACAAAGGGTAGGTACTTGGCAGCAATCAGGCTTTGAGGCCCCCTAGAACCTGCCCCCCCTACAATGTGGGGGTTGCGGGGGTGTACGTTACGCCACTGTTCAGTCTCGGGTGCAGAAAATTAAAATGATGTCCAAAAAGAGAATTTTAAAATGTTATATATGTATACTTAGAGATTTCAAATGTTTATACAAACTAAAGCACAATATATGCTTAGCATATACGCGGCTATATATGCTTAGTCTATACTTTTAAACAAATTCTTTAAAAAAAAATTTCTTCAAATTTTTTTATTTCATTAGATTAAAAAGTTCTGGAAAAAAATCATTGCTTAAATTATAGTTACAAAAATTTACAAAATTGAATTAAGATAACCAAAGGATCAAGTTTATTATGGATCAATGTTTTTATATGCATAAGGAACTACCCTAGATAGACTGAAAATTTGTACGGTGCAGGGGCGTAGCTAACGCCGTATCAATAATACGGGGACTCCACTCTGCAGTGGCCCCAACATGCGTAAGTAAAAAAATCTTTTAAGTGTTAAGGGGCCTCCAAAAAGAGCCCCGAAGGATTTTTTGATACAGGGATTTCAAGACTAGCTCCGTCCAGTGCCGGTTTAAGCTCATTTTGGATCCTGGGCACAAAAGATCTACAGGCCGACTTGGCTCTGGCGGGTCGAAATTTATAACCAAAAAATTTGGTTAAGTCCACCTTATCTGGGTCCCGGTGCACCTGCCCCAAGCACACAATGGATGCAATAGCTAAGCCAGTGGTATGGTGTTAGATCTCCTTGACTTCAATTAACAGTTATAAAGATCTATGTATTCAAAATATATGGCAAGAGAACGAAATATGATTTTTGAAGTGATCTTTTAAATTCAATTAAATAATCTTAGTGTAATGTTAAAGAAAAAGATCTGAAATTTTTTTGGGTTTTTTTTTTCATATAGAAAAGTTTGTCAACATTATTGCTGAATTCTAACTTTTCTATGTAGTATAGAGATCAGCCTATTTTATTCTACTTCTCATTTTTATTTGAGTTGATACATTTTTTCTAATTTATGATGTAAGCCAAGTTTTGTCTTCTACTCCGTAACACTAAAGAGTTTCCAATTAAAAACAACAACTCAATATTATAGAAATGTATAAATTAATTGAATTTTTCTAGGAATTGAGACAATTTTCTGTCTGAAAATGTGTTTAAGGCTCTAACACTTAACAAAGATAACTTTAAATTTGCTCGCATTTAATGAAAGTTGAAGAAAATTATCCCTTACAACGAATTAAAATCACGCTTCTCACTCAAAGAGTTAATTTTAATAGAAATTTCTTTCAACTTATAAAGTGAATATTCACCAAAATCTTTTAGTGATATGAAATTAAAAAAAAAAAAAAAAAAAAAAAAAAAAAAAAAAAAAAAAAAAAA
>BMAV01007424.1:362900-381719 GCA_019973955.1 Trichonephila inaurata madagascariensis
ATATTAAAAAAATAATAATAATAAGTCAATTCCTACTTAGGTCAACAAAGAAAAATTTTATTTTAGTTAATTTGATTTAATTAATGAATTAAAATTTTAAAAACTGTATCAACATCAAGTAAAACTGTAACATCATCCACTACAAGTATTAAAAAATTTATTTGAAGTCAAGAAAAATTTCGTTCGAAAAACTTACTGGCACCAGTTCTAAATTCGTTAGAAATAACGCAAAGTAAATTTAAAATTAAAAATAAAATTTAATTAATGAATTAATATTTGAAAAAACAAATCTTAACATCTATTACAAATTTTAAAAAATGTATTTAAACTTCAGTAAGTGATTAAAAAGTATTTTATTAACGATTGAAAATTTGCACTATATATATATATAGGGAGAGAGTGAACTAATAGTAGGAATTGAATGAAATATGTATGATAAAAACAAATATTAATTAAAACATTTAGAATGCACCGATTTTGTAAAAAATTTTTACAGCCTTGAAAACCACCTCTTAACCAAAAACTGATAACAACAGAATTTCCACACAACCCCTTTTATATGCGAAAACACCGATAAAAAAAAGGGCTTTCAAAAGAACTTACACCCAAGCCCCAACTGCTTTTTTTCCTTGTGCTTTTCACGCCAAACTTCTCCTTTTGGGTCAACTCAAAGCGTGGACTTTTCAGAAAGAAGTGATATACCAAAAAGGCTAAGGGGAGAGGGGGAAAGCAACGGTTCATTCCCCTCTCTTAGCTGTCCGAAGACGAATGATTGATGCGTTTTCTAATGAGAGTGATACGAAGGGGCCTATCTCAGTTTCTGGTTTCAGGCTTTCAGAAGCCCAACCATTAAGCGCAATCTTTCTACCATGAGCAAGCAGGAAAAAAAATTGTACGATAAAATAAAAAGGGATTCTGCCCACTAAATATAGAAGTTAGTTCGAGTGGAAAGGAAAATCGTATTTATTGTAACTTATTCCACATTCGTTCCCCTCCCCCTAGTTCGATAGTCTTTGCTCTTTTCCTATTAAATTAGAAAGGAATAAAGTATTGGAGAAAGTTGGCATTCTCGTTTTTACAGGGTTTGTAGTTATTCTTGAGAAAAATGACGAGCAAACTGCTTGTGTAGCAAAAATTAACATTATTTAATGTAGAATAACTTATAATTTAAAAAAAATAAGGAATATTAATTCAAGTAATTTATGCTTGCATGTATTTAGTAGATGTAAGAGACAAATATATTAAAATGTAATAAAGGTTTACTAAGTAAAATTCCGTCAAATCAAACTTCTGTTAATTTAAAATATTTTTTCTTACATTGCTATTTTGATTAAGGAACAACATTCCTGTTAATATAATTATTAACTACATGTTTGGAAACTAATCCGAAGAATTGGAAAACAGCATTATAATATAAAACTATTTTATAACATAAAATTCTTCAAAATTTTTTATGAGTTCCACTGATTAAATATCTATTGTCTTTTAAAATGTGTGTGTTTTTATTAAATTCAATAATTATTTTTTAAAGGAAAGTAATACTTCTCAGAATGTGTGGATTCCTCTCATACACGGAATTTTATCAATTATTTGTAAATGAATATATGTTTCGTAATGGATGTTTTCAATGATTATATACATATATATTATCAGTTCCTGAAGTTTAACAGTAGAATATTAAACTAATAATTTTTGATAGAATTAAATGTTTGGTCATGGAATAATAACATTAAGTCAGAAATTAGGGAGGTTAAAATTAATGTATTGAGGAGTGACAAAAGTAAAAATACGATCACTGCATAAAGTTATATAGATTTGTTTAAGAAAATACAAGTGATTGAAAAAATTCTCCGAATATTTGTGTACTTGATTTTCTGAAATCTAAAATTAAAAGAAAATATATATAACTCACCAGCTCTATTAGACTGATCAATCATCGGCTGAACTATTCGCCTTCTAGCATTGATAAACCTGCAACAGAGAATAAATAAATTAGTTATACTCAATCAAATGAAAATCATATTATTTAAACAAAATTGAAATAAATCTTATTTATGACAGAATATTATGGTTAGAACCGTGCGTCTTCAAATGTCTTAATTTTTAGTATAAAATATCAATACTAAATTTAAATGAAATAGAGCACTTATAAAAGGAAAATAGTTCCAAAATTAAGGAACCATAAAACTTATCTCGGAAAAATTTGATAAGAAATTAACTGACAATTTCATTTGAAGAGATTGAAGACTTCTTTGATAGAACATTTTCTCATTTAAAAAATAAAATCTATTACTTTTATTTATGCAGAAATATTACTTTCTGATGATATTTAAAAGAACTACAATTTCTTGCTTTAAAGAACAATGACAAAATAATAAATTTTCTTTAAAAAATTACAGCGAGAACACCTTAATTCATTCAATAATTCTTTCTTCAGTTATATACTGAATGGTACTATGTATCAGTATAAAGTGTAACAAAATCATCGAAAATGGTATATATATCCCAATTTAGGAGTGGGAAAATAGCGTTCCCCAAAGAGACTTTTTGCAACCCTCCTAGACAGGGTACACTTGTCTTATTAAACTGATTTCAAACTTAAATGTGCATGCTGAGTTCGATGATATGAAATTAACACAATAAATACATTGAATAAAACTGCTACCATTTCGTTAAACTTATATTTCTTGATTTTTATGGTACAATTTATACTTTTTCTGAGATATTAAGTTAACTGAACTAAACTGAACTTAGTGGCACAACAGCCCATGAGGGCCAAGGCCCACTGTGCTTATCCCAGTTTACGTGACCTTAGGCCAGCGATACTCAACCTGCGGCCCACTAGGTCTTTTTAAGTGGCCCGGTCATGGCCCATTGCTCTGAAGAATTCGCTTATTTATAAAAATTTGGTGGGAAATTCTTTGTTAAGAAATCAAATAAATCAATTTTGATTTTTGATGTCGTATGGGTGCGAACTGATATATTTTTCCCCCCTGATTAGTGATAATAGACAACAGTGGAGTAGCGACCATTTTATGAGTGGAACTGATTTTTTACTATTTTTCGTATCTTGCGAGCGAAAAATATTCGAAGAAAATAGGTTGTTTCAAGACAATTGGGAAGCTGATTATTTTGTTGCGAAAAACATGCATGGATCAGTAATTGTTTGATGTGTCACAAAAGTGTAGTTTTTAAAAAATACCAATAAACAGGAATCATTCAATGACACTTTTCCTCGAGGTGATAAATATGCTTTCTTGAATAATCTTTACAACAGTAAAAAAGTGTTTTGTCTGTGGTAATGTCACAGTGATAACAAAGGCACCCTAAGAAATTTGTTATATTATTGGTAATCATATGAAACCTTTTAATGTTGCAGAAACTGTGAAGGAGTGATTCTTAAATGCTACCAACTTAGAAAAATTCAGTGAAAAAATAAAAAATAATAATTAAAAAAAAAAGCAAAATAGGAGTTTTAATATTTTGATCAGTTTTCTACCTTTTAAATTTTCTATGCTATTTTGGTTTTAAAACGTTTCTCTTCCCCCCCCCCTCCTCCATTTATCCTCATGTTGCAGCCCGCGTGAAATAACCATCATATGTATGCGGCCCGCGTGATAAAGCTAACATACGTATCTGGCCCGGCAGAAAAAAAAGGTTGAGTACCCCTGCCTTAGGCGCTGGGATGCATGCGCAGATGTTTTGGTCAAGTGGTCAACCTCCCCCAGTGTTCAGTTCCCAAGCAAGTTTATCGAACCACTGAAGGAATGAAAGGCTGTGTAAGCCTTGCCCAACCCGTTATTTGAACCCCGGACCTATGGCGTGGAAGCGCGATAGGTCCACTACCACTACCACTGGTAAGTTAACTAATGAATGCAATAATTTTGAAAAGGTTCGGTTCTCCAGTATCCTCCGTGTCCACAATGTAACCCATGAGTCAAAACAATGGCCCACTCCTGCTCCAAGATCATTTAGCGAAAAGCACTTACAAAAATTATTCAACAACAAAAGTTATAAAATTCCAAAAATAAAAGAAAACAAATTATTTTCCTTTCCCCCAGAAAAAAAAATATACCTTCGTAAAACGAACAGTTTAGAAGCTTGCAGATGATTTGTACTTCTTTGACAGCTTTCGCCATCTTTTACTAGGCCCATAAAATATTTTGATGGAAGGAAGCAAAAAAAAAAAAAAAAAAAAAATTCACAGTACATCATTGCAAGTCCAAAGACCTTCCACAACCCGAACTGACCGAATTGGATCTCTTTTTTCCCTTATTTATGTTCCTCACATTCACGAAACGGACATAGAAAACGAAAAAGAGGAACATTTCCGTCCAGTCGTAAAGCGATCTCATTCTCCTCTTTTCACTTATATTGGAGGCGATCGACTATGGGAAGGTCCGATCTTTGGCTCTTCCCCTTTGTGAAGGTTTTGTCGCGGACAGTATCATGAAAAGAAACGACCCACTGCAACCACCAAGAAGAAAGGGAAACGATTTCCATTTTTTTATATCTACTTTTTTTTCATCATCTTTCGTCTTTTTTATATATATTTGCTGGCCTCTTTTCATGTGGCCACTTTGAACAGACAGTTGGGAAGAGTCCCACGGCACTTAGGGAGAGGCTCAGCGATGACCAGATCTCACTGGAGGAGGGCTCATTGCAGCATGAATTATGCGGGATGCTCCTCCGAAATAAAAAAAAATAACTTCAATATGGGGTATATAAGAGAGTGTAAAAGATGAACATATATATAAATACAAATAAAATACTTTCCACGTTAAAAAAGAGAGAGAGAGAGAGAATAATTGCATTTATGTCATAATAAGAGATTGAAATAACAACTTTAAAATATTTATTATTCTTATTCTCTATTTTTATCAGAATACGAATGATATTATTTTTAGTCATTTTTTAGTTCAATGATATTATGAACAAGAACCTAAAATTTGATTTTTAAGCGATTTTTTCTCGATACATTTAATTGAAAGTTTTCAAATGAATTGATATAGCACCAATTATTCCGAATTTTAAAATTCAAATATTATACAAATAAATAAACTAAATATTAGAATTGTTTTTCGTCAAAATGTGAGTAAAATTAAACAGCAATTTGTCTTCACACGATTTTTTGCAGTTATTTAATTTTTATTTATCTTTCTCTCTATATATATATTATCGAAAGAGGATTATATGGATAAAGATAAGTCATATATATTGAGGAAATCATTTTATAAAATAAAAAAAAAAATGACAACATTAATATATTCTGATTGCACAGGAGTATATAGAACAATCTATTTGTGTGTGTGTATATGTTACCTTTTTTGTTTGATTGAACTCTTTTTCTTCAAAATCAGTTTTAAATACCACCTTATATAATTAAACAGATACAATTAAAAGAGCTTTAAAGGCTTTCGTTCATCGGCCCTCTTGAATTAGTGAATATAAGGTTCACATCATGTGGTAGGGGGTGGGATATATTTTAAAAACATCCAAACGATAAATAATTAAAAGTCTGTTGGCTTATGGAAAGGAGGGAGAGGCTGAATTCCCAGACCCCATAATTGTGTATGGCTACTAATTCTCAGAAATCTTTATCTCTTTGAGGAACTTTAATTGCGCCATTGTTTTAATCCATTCAATTATTTATTAATTTTATGAATTCATTATTGCAGTAAACACACACACACACACACGTGCATGTGTTATAAATAAGTATTGATGCACATTACGCTAGATTTTTTTTAGACTGAAATGATTGTTCTCAGTTTCGATTCCTATTCTCTGTTCGAGACGAAGAATATTGTATATCAATTTATTATCTATGAATTTCATTCTAAGTTTGTTAAGACAAACTGTCATGCAACAAAAATTGAATTATGAGTTTTTGTAAAATGATAAACTGTATAAGCAGATAAACAATGAGATGGATAGACTCAGTGGCGCACACAAGGTGGGGGGGGGGGGGGCGGGCCCCCCCCAAAGTCCTTGATTTTTTTCCGATTGATTATAATTCTAAGTATATAGTACGTAAAATTTAGTGAAGTATTTGTTATTAATGATTAATTTTATTAATTAGTGCTAATTATTTATTCAATAATTAGTTTTTACTGTGTTTTGTTCCCGAAAATCGACAAAATCAAAAGGAGCATGATACAAGAATGGTGAACTTTCAACCCCGGACCCCCCCTCTGAAAAATTCCTCTGTGCGCTACTGGATAGACTTCAAAACACGTTCCTAGACCAGTGGTCTTCAAACAGTGCAAACCTGGAGCTCCATGACATATACCTAGGTGTTCCACGAGTCAAAAATTGAGAGAGAGAGAGAGAGAGAGAAACGGAAATTATAAATATATATACAAAAGGGATTCACGTTCTCTATTGAGTTCATTGACTACTAGTATTTTTAAACTAGAATTGAAACGAAAAATATTTATCAACGTATGTGGCAACAAAAACAAAATATAGAAACAATTTAAATTAAGAATGTCAAATGCAACTGTAAGTAACTTGAATTGCATTAGATTTCAATAGTTTCAGTAAGAAAATGCGAGAACATATTTACCTCATAACTAAATATAATGCATGGGTAGATGATACATAAAGCACAAATTAATATTATTCATGAATAAATTATATGAAAATTATATTACAAATTTTTAATAACAAATACAATACTTTTCTTTACATAAAGTAACAATAACATTTTGATCTTTAAATATTATTTTTAAACATATTCCTCTAAGATAATAGAATAGGGTTCTCCGAAAACATCTTATCTAAGGGTTCCAAGAGTCTAAAAAGTTTGAAGACCACTGTCCTAGACCAATCGATTTCTTCATATTAAGGTGACGAAAAAGGTCCTCTTTTTATAGGTTCTATCCTTCCTCGAAAAGTGTCCTCCTTTTCAATATTTTAAAATAGATCTGTTAATCTCTATCTTCAGAGATGAACCAAACATGTTTCCAAAATGTCGAAGAATGGTCTGAAACAAATATCACAGGAAATAACAGTTTTCCGTGGTGTTTTTTGACTTCATCACAAGTAAATTGGGCAGATATAGAAAACTATGTTGATTTTTTATCAAAAGAAATGCCTGATATTAAAATCGTTGACAATTGTTTGTTTGATGAAATTGGAAGACTGAATGCACATTTAAATTAAAATAAATCGAAACAAAATTGGAACATCAACATGCTGAAATTGATAAAAGATGTGTGGAAATACTTAACCATTTCAAAAATGAACACATTCCATATAAAAATTTAGTTATTTTTTTTGAATTTACGTTGTACTGCCCTCGAACTAACGGAGCAGTTGAAAGAGTTTTTCTGTTATGATTTTTGTGAAGTGACTAGTGAGAAATCAAAATTGAATGTTAATATTTCAAGTACAGTGATTACGGTAAAATTCGGTATGAAGGGTATTTTTTGCCCGAACACATTCCGATATATTAAAAACTGATATGTCGACAAAAAAAAATAAAAAATAAAATCATTCAATGTGAAAAATACTCGTTTAAGATAATAATTAAAAAGAATGTAAGCGTAATTAGCGTATTTTTGTTTGAATTAATAAAACATTTCATATATTTAAGTTGTAGTTTTTTCTTAAATTTTTCGTCCTCCTTTTCATTGTAAAAAAAAATGGTCACCTTATTTATATGCACACGATTTGAAACGGGCAAGTGCAACATCTGCGTTGCTCACTTAATTATTTCTGCATCAGAACTTGTCATAACCAAAACATTTACTTCTTAACTTACGAGACACAACTCAGCATAAATAGAGCCTAAGTACGAAGCAAACTTTGTGTGCGATGGTTCATTTCCATCACCATGCTGCGGCAATACTCGTTGGCTCAGAATTTATGCCTAGTTCCCATTCCTTTGCAGAGAAAAGCCCCCATCTTCCTTTCATGTTGTCGGTATTCAATTTGGGTCTATGATTTATGGCTGGCTCCTTCCCCTTCTGCATTCACAGAGAGGAGATCGAAATAACCCGATGAATAAGGGACCCATACACTATGCCCATATATTAAGATTTTGGGCCCTGTCCCATTTACCGATCATGGATGAATTCCCGTTCGGCATAGAGAGAAGCTGGGAACAGAAAGAAGAATTATTCTGCTCCGAGAGAACGACGAATTTCTCAGCCTTCATCGCATATATTAAATATGGAAGTTCGAAAACAACATTCGAAGAAGATGCGGGTATATTTACAGAAAATTCTAATTGAATGGTTTTTGTTTTCATTGTAAATAATATTCAGCGATTGTTAAGTCACTGTTTCTTTTTCTTTCTGTTTTTGAAGTATTTCTTTTATTGTATTTTTTATATTCATATGTCATTAAATTCGGATTCAAAATAACCACAATGACATTTAAGGTACCCGACTACGTTCGGAACCATGATTTTAAAAAAGCGCAAAAATGGATAATTTTCATGATATTTAGTGTCACTTAGATTCTAATCTATACATGTATAAAATTGTTTTAAGGACATTATGACAAAAAAATTATTTAAATACAACATTTTGGCAAAAAATTAACTTAAATAAACTTTTTTCAAAATGTTCTCCTTTTGTAAAAAAATGCTTCTATTGTTTTAATATTTTGCCTGTATATAGCTCAGATCTCTCTGTACAGAGGCTCAACTATGATTTTTGAAAAATTCACATTATTTTCAGAGTTACAACCATTTGAAATAATGATCGGCGTATTTTCTTAAAATTTCTCCCTTCTGTTTTCGTAAAACATGGATAAACAGACTTCTAAGATATGCATTTCAAAAATTCTAGTTGAGCCTCTGTACAGAGGTCTGAGCTGAATACAGGCAAAATATTATTATAATAGAAGCATTTTTCACATAAGGAGAATATTTTGAAAATGTGTCATTCTATGTTCATTTTTTGTCAAAATATTGTACTTAAAATAATTTTTTATTGTAATACTATTCTTAACCCCATTTTATATACATTTTCTAATCTAAGTGACGCTAAATATCGTAAATATTATCCATTTACACGCTTTTGCAAAATCACGGTTGCGAACGTAGTCGGATACCTTAATCTAAATAAAAAAAAATGATAATCAAAAGTGAAAAAATAAATCAATAAACACGTCTAAATTGTTATATATAATCATCAAGTTCTTTCCGACCATTTCAATAAATTTATACCACAAGTTCAGACGAATTTGACATGTTTATATATCAAAGGATTGAAACAACAGCAAACAACACTCGAAATTTTTATGAAAATGCTAAGATATAAATCTTCAATTTAGTGTAATAACATATTCTACATAATATTAAGTAGATCTGAATCTCAAAAGTTTTAGTTTCCCACCCATAAATAAACATTTTCAACGTTAAATTCTGACGTATGAGATAACTATTTTAGAGAGATCATTTCCAAAATTTTCTAAAATCCATTTATTACAAGCATTCATCAAGGCACATAACTTTTCATTCAACACGGATTCCCATAGAAAAAAGAAATGACAAGCAATAAATAATGACTTTGTGTTGCAGTTTCTTTGCGATAATGCAGATATCGAAGTGAAGAATAATGTACATTAAGGTTTCCTCACTAGACCGAAAATAAACAAATATCAGATGCTCAAGATCCCTGAACAAGACCATAAATTTATCGACTTTTTGAAGACGTCTAACTGAACACAATGGAAACCTCGAACTTCTAAGCCGGATATAACTTAAATTACATCAAACTTTCGTTGGCCCTGTAGCGAAAATCATCCATTTTCTCTTTCCAACAAAAGAGTTCTTTTATATTAGAGAAGGCTTTTCACATCGAAGATTTTAAAGGCACGCGAATTGTGTTCAGCCTTGAGCGACAAGATAAGGTTTGATGAAATACTGGAGAGTAAAATTCCTTCGACTATCATTCTAAAAGTGAAAAACGTCTTTTTTGCCTGAAGCAACTTGGAGGGGGACAAATTTCATATTTTTATGGTGACAGAGAAATAAATATAACACGGGTATATGTGAGGTATTCCCTAACAATGAGCAATTGTGTTTTGCAAAGGTTTCGTTGAAGTTCTTTTGAATCCTTACCAAAACAAAACTTCTGTATTAACTATTATTTTTACTTTTTTTTTTTAAATAGGAACACGACGACGGAAATGAATATTTGATTGAAAGTAATTACAGTAGTCCGATCAGGATGACTTGAGATAAATATATGGAAAAGAAAAATATGATAATAAGAGGGTGGTATTTTTGTTAACTTCCTTTCTAATTTAAAAATTACACTTTTTGAAGCATATTTTTGAAAGAAAGTCTACAAAAAAAATCATTCTTTTTTTTTTAAATGAGAATATTGCCAAGAACACGAGAAAAAAAATTTCAGCTTAGCTGATGTTTAATTAGAGATGAAAGCATAAAAAAAAAGAAAAGAAAAAAGGGCTTTAAAAATTCACATGAAAATTCATCAGCGGAAATAAAAGCCAACATTATTCAAGCATTGCATTAAGTGCCAACATTACTCAAGCATAAATTCTTCATGCAAAAATTTACAGTATATTCCGGCGTACACACTACGTGCACCTATACTTTCAAAGTGCATTTTTTAATTTTTAGATAAAATCGCCGTATAACACGGGGCCCCCTGTTTTTTTTCTTACGAAAGAACCTGAAATAAACATGTGCAATGCTATTATCTTTTGAAGTGTCATTTATTTGAAGTACTACCCTGCGCTTTCGAGCAACGGTATACTTCTATAACTAATACCTTAAAATGTAGCAAAAGATGTGTTAGAAGGTATGCGGATGTTAGGTGAAAAAAAAAAGTTACAAAAGGATGCAAAATAGACGTCATGCCAGTCTAGAAATAGAGCATGAGTGGATCATAAAAGCACGGAATAAAATTAAACCCGATATAATTCTTAAGTTTTTTTAAAAAAAAATGTAGTGTATCTAACAACTTAGATGGGACGAAAGCTGATTATTTATTTATGCATCAGAATAACAAGAGACGATGAAGATGAAACAGAAATCGATGATTTACCAGAAATACAACGAAAGGCGAATGTGACGAACTTTTCATGCTATCTAATAATGCAAATTTGTAAGAAATGTATAATTGCCACTAAATAAATAGTATTCAAATATATGTAGAAATGTAGTTTTCTTAATGCTCATCTTCTCTTTTATTTTTAAAGGCTTCGTTTTAATACCCGGCATATAACGCGCAACCGTAAATTACAATCTTATTTTTTGTATTAAAAATGTGCTTTATATTCCGAAATATACGGTATATCTTCTATGTTATGCTTAAAAAATACAAAATATGGCAGTCAAGTACGCATAACAGTTCCTACTACGCAAATTTAAAAATAATTTTTAATATATCAGTTTAAAATATTTGAAACCTTGTGACGGGCTCACGCATCTTTTCTTTGACATGACCTCTGGGTTCTTTGGGGGCCAAGATTAATGGCAACTCTTTTCCAACCAAAACCCAAGAAGCGAAATGGCAATTTGGGGAATGTTATGTGTGAAAGAGATACAAACGTGAATTGACAGCCAATTGTGAAGTTACCTGGAAGATTAAGCCATTAGGTCAAGGTGCATACCATTGATTATGACCATGATACCATCATAAGATTGAAACTAAAATTGGATTAAGGTAGGATTGATTATTTGATATTATTTGACTTGTAATATTATTCGAAGTGAGATTAGGCGATTTAAGTATTGATAGTGGTCCGAGTTACGCGATTCGGTTTAACTATTACTGTCTGTTTGTTCATAGTAGATTCTCACATATATATATATTATCTAAATCGTTAAACACTTAAGTTTCATTCTCAATAAAGTCATATTAAGAATTAAAAATGTCTATTCCTTTTGTAATCCCTACACCTCTAGCTCACGCGGACAATCAAAGAAGAAACGATTACCTAAGGGGGGCGGTTTCACAACCTAAGTAAATTTTTTTAAGTTATTTGTATTTTTATTATATGGTTATGGTGGGAACTCCAGTAACACATCCACATACAATGATTATTGTTACCATTTTGGGTAATTGCTGTGTAACTTTGATATATTTGTAATTCAAAAATCGTAAGAAAGAAAGATCGAAAGACACTCCAGAAAATCATTAAAAAAAAAAAACTATTTGAAATAAATGACAACATGAATCAAGGAGAGAAAACCGATTTCTTAAGAAAATATTTTCAGAAGTTTGCTTTGCATATATTTTAGAAAGTAATAAATCATGAAAATTTCAACAATTAATTTTATTTGTATTTTTCTTATATGTCGTATTTTTATAAGAAAAAAAAAAATTAGTATTTTTTTTATGTTTCAGAATTCTTTTAACGGAAAGACTAAATCGAAATCAAATTCTGATTGCGTTTGTCAATGAAAAATAAGCGCAAGAAAAAAGGGAAAAATTCAACGACACATTCTTAACTTCCATATATTCTTTTGATACTCAATTCCATCCGAAATCGACTCCCGTTTTTCACCACGAATTTGTTTTTTATCGCCCCTTTTTCCATCATTTTTATTTTGCGCGAGGGTAAATCTTGCGGAGCCAATGCCCCATGAAAAACTTCTCTCCCTTTCCCATCTTCCATAAGACCCACCCCCACCCTTTTTCCGATCGTTCCTTTTCTTTCTCTCTCAGTGAGATCTGCGGAGTCGTGGAATCAAAAATTTCGATGCCTCTCCCTTCGACCTTTTCTTTTTGCTCCAGAGAAAAACACAAATTGCAAAATCAATGTGACCGAGAACCCAGGTAAAGGATTTTGGGACATGGGAGGGGGGTCCCGAATTTCTCACACAAAATCATCTTTCTAGAACAGGGGTTGCCGAAAGGCCATAAAAACTCGACTTGGCTAAGTATCAAAGTTTTTGTCGCCAAAAGTGTGAACATTTCACACATACAAAGATGAGTTTTATAGCCTTAGATATTGCACTTCCTTATTTTTAAGCATTGTTTTTTTCAATTCCTACTGTTGGCTCACACTCTCTATATATTTATTTATCTTGATGGAATTTTCAATTGTTAATAAAATACATTTTAAAGCGCTCAGTTGAGCTGAAATTTTATATACATGATTGTTCTGGATGACAATACAATAATTTAATTACAATTAATAAAAATTAAATGATTGAAACTGATTATTTAAAGAATTACAAATACACAGCCACGTTGGTATCATTTTTGGCTAGGCGTCAAAACTTTAAAAGGTTTTTTTCCTCAAGTTTTAAAGCATTCAGTTGAACTGAAATTTTATATACACGATGTTTTGGATGACAATGCGATACTTTAATGATAATGAATAAAAATTAATGACCACTTAATGTTGTGATTCTGTCCTATGTATATACATAGTTATATTAATTGTAACTATTTAATAAAAAGTAGCTAAAATAAAATTTTTCTTTGTTGATCTAAGTAGGAATTGACGTAATTTTTTTTTTTATATTACTTGTTTTAGTGTGTGACGTTGTTTTGAAGCAAAATACCAAATAAATTAATTTACTTAGAATTTTGACTTCAACAATTGTTAAGGGTAGGATTCTTGAATACCTTTTCAGTTGTTAAGGATAGGACTCTTGAATAATTTTTCAGATAGAAGAAATATATCCCAAAATTTAACAAGAAATAGTCAATAGATACCTAATTTTACAGTTTAATAAAGTTTTTATTTATTCAAAAAATCAATCAGCATTCAAATGTAGGATATGAGTATTTTGTATGCAAAACAAGATTCATTCAGACTGTTTGCTGAGTGTGATAGAAAGATAAACATGCTGCTTTGTGTACATTTTTTAGCCTAAATAAGATCTTAATTTTTGCAGCGTCAGTGAGTGAATATTAACTTAGCACTGTTCAGCTACACGAAAGCTTTTGACGACGACCTGGTAGTTTTGAACCATGGTCAAATAAAGAGGACGACACATAAGCCGGCACCCCTCTCCTAACTTCCATACCACACCGACGGGAGGACGTTTGTGCCTCGCCATATTTAACGTGCATTGGCTCCCTCTGCACGACTGGTATTCAGCGGTACTAGGTTCTAACTCATGACACGCCAGCCAAGAGTCCTTTACCTTGACCACTAGGGTACCGAGGGGACATTAATTTGCAGCATCTGTCTATTAATAATGTTGCTCGTTTAAATCCTATTCTTTAACAATAAGCTTCTATTTCATCCAATATTCAAAACATGAAATTCTAAGAATATTTTTTAGTCTATGATGCAGATGATAGTATATTAGTAAGGTCTAGATCATAATAATCGGCGAACTAGGTCTGGATTATATATATATGTCAGGTTTGAAAAGTTTAGCTTCAAAATTAAGTAAGTAATAAATGAAAATAGAGCGAACTCTTTCCCATCGCGTAAGGATTTGTGGGTAAATAAGCCTATTTAAAGGTGGAGCGAGAGCTGACGAAGGAGAACGCATACTCGAAAAGGCTTAGCTGGTGACTCCTAGCCGAATTGTTGTCTATTATTCTACTCGGTTGCGCACCAAAGGGCCGTCATGTTGGATTTTATGTGATTAAAGTAAAATAAAGACGTTATTATAGAGATGATGTCTTCCTCATTTTACCAGCAGACCTGGGGCCTGACATATATATATATATATATATATACATTATGCTCAATAATGGAGGAAGGGGTGATGTGCGTTTAGTCACAAATTAAAAAAGTGGCCTGGAACAGAAGTTCAATTATGTATGGTATCTTTCAGCATCTTACCTTTTATCTTTTTAAGGTTTGAAGTTACAAAATTCATCGCCAAGTTTCTGTAATTTCAAGCAAAAAAGTTTTTTCAATGAATCCTCAAACCATCATTTTTTTCTCTATCATATTTACAACGTATTTGAAAAACTTTTGAGTTTTCATTTAAATAGGTCAATCGAAGTGCTATATATTATTTGTTGATTTGTCACAGAAATTCGAATAGCTTGCAATTCTAATATGCTTACATTAGAACCACGAATTTGATAAAAAGCTTAATTTTTGATACAAAATAAAACTCCTGGTGCTTTAAAAATATACCAGTGTTGAAATAAAAGCAGATCCACGGTTTCATTACGCAACTTTTAAGCTGAAGTCAATATTTTTCGGTAAGACTTTGAGTACTTAACCTGGATGTTAACTTAGACTGTAGCATTAGTTCAAGATTTGCGAGTAAAACTTCATGAAAAATACACCTAATGAATGATTGAAAACATAGAAAACATTGAAACCATTTTAAAGTTTTTATTTCTACGGAAGGAAAAAAAAAAAAAAAAAATTTTAAAAGGGATTTTGATGCAACTTTTGAAAAGGATGAATTCGCCAAACAGGAGAGAATGTGTGCATTCGAATTTCGAAGGAAAAAACTTCGCAAACGATTTCTGGCAGATGGGACGAGAATAAAACAAATTGAACTATAAAAATGGGATATTCGCTTACCAAAGATGGTATGGGTTCGTTCATTCTACATTCAGATGGTAAAAAGAATTCTTATTTTCTTTGAATGTACAGTGTACATAATATTTTATAACAGATATAAGAAAAATATTTCTTTATGGAACAAGAATTGAATTGTCTTGTAATAAGTAATAAAAAATTTGCAGTTAAATTTTTAAGCAATACTCGTTCATTAATTTGTTGATTCACTTTGAAAAGTCTAATAAAGTTAATACTAAAAAAAGTAAAAATTAAATAATCAATGTGTAAAAACTCAATTTTTCAAACAATTGAAAAAGTAAATCCAGAGGAAAAGACTTTGAAGTTTTAAACCATAAATGTAATTTTTAGAATTATTATAATGAAAACTTATTTCTTATATTACGGCATAACATGCATTCTTTATTGAAACTTTTCTCATGGGTGAGTAAACATCATAATGGATTTTAGAAGATGAAACTTTTAAAAAAATAATATGCTGCAATCTTGATACTATTAATAATTTCTAACTTCGATTATAACATCATTGTTCTAACCACCGCCACTCACAAGACGCGCCCCCCCCCCCCAATTTGTATATTTAATTAAGAATATGTTATTAATAATTAATTTCTTTAGTTAATGTTAATTATTTATGCAATAATTAATTTTTTACTGTTTTTTGTTCCCGAAAATCGACAAAATCAAAAAAATATGTTGGGTGGCGTATTGGAGCATGATACGAGAATGGTGGACTATAGAACCTGGACTTCCCCGCCCAATGAAAAATTCCTGCGTGCGCTACTGGTTCTAACAATTGAGACTATACATTATATATTCAAAATTCTGAACGATATTATTATGCGTACGATGGAATTGAATTATTTCAAAATTAAATAAGAGAGGTTCGATATTCTTCCATGGAGTCTTAATGCAATATTAAACAATAAATGACTACTTTTGAATACGTTAGATAATGCTATATATATATATATATATAATAATTCCTTCTATAGCATCCTTTTCATTAACTCTTTTTAATAATCTTTAAATAAACTTTTAATTCTTTGGTTCAAAACGAACACCCTTAACTTAATCGTAATCAGCTAGTATTATTAGATCAGAAATCTCTTTCCCGCCCAATTTAACCAATCAGAGCTCTTGTTACAAATGAGTCACGCGATCTTCGCTGCTGGTATAAAAAGCGAAAGTCTTCTTGTGCTCTTCCTTTAGGAGTCTGACGAGACTCCAGCTCCCAGACAAGTCTCAAAGGTCTCTGTGCTCTTCCTTTTATGTCTTTGTGTTCGTCCCGTAAAATGTCGCTGCTGCTTGTCGTTTCTGTTACATGTGTAGTGTGTGTTTGTTACATCCCACCAATATAGAACAGCAACCATCATAAATAACCATCGAGAAATCTACATTCAAGTAAATAACACTCTGCCAACGCTACACATATATATGTAAGTATCATAGTTCATATTACTTATTAAAGCCTCACGTAGTGGTAATATTCTCTGCACAAGAAAAAGAAATAGAAGGATATCAAATCTTTTAAGAAACACTTTTCTGCCATCTCAACAGGGGATTATTCTTAGCGGGAGTGGAACAGTTGAAATTGACATCCTGGGATTCCAATTCAAGCTTCTTCCCTCATTAACTTCACTGAACAAAGGGGAGATAGTGGAGGAGAGAAAAGAGGGCTTATATTGGATCGGAGCGGCATAAATACCCGGATTAAATTTCCCTCCCCGGAATCCGTTATGGTGTGTTTCTTGGCCAATTTTCGAAAAGCGAGACCGGGAAAACCACGACGAATAATTACCCCGATAACATTTTTGGATTCCAAAACTTTAATACCCCTTCGAGGAAGGAAGGAAGGGGAAGCCATTCCCTTTTTCTTTTCCCTTTTTTCTGTGTCTGGTAATCAGAGTGAAAGTTTGTAGCGAGAAAGTGATATGGATCTATCGACCCCGAAGTACGTAGTGGTAGAAATTCTTTAAAATTCTGAGTTTAATTGGATTCGCATGAAGGGATAGATTCGACGAGAGGAGGGGGAATGTGGTTAATGACCTTTATTACTGGAGTAATACGGTCATTTGAAAAGAAGGGAATTATGTTGTGTCAGAGGGTCTTCGTTTTAATGAAAACATATCCTTTTAAAAAAAAAGCTATTAATTTCAGAACTTCTTACTCAGTTTTAAAAAGAGAATCTCGGTATTTGCGTTAAGATTTTACAGATATATCAAAAGACGTGCGTAAAGTATTAATATATTTAGTGCTTTAGGTATTTTGAAAACGAAGGCATGAATTTTAAACAAGTTCAAGAAACATTATGCAATCTGAATAGTCACTGAATTCATGTTTATTACTTTCATTTAACAACGTAATTTTAAACTCTATTGATAAGAACACGTATTACGTTTGGTATAGATATAGAAAATAAAGAAAGCATGCAGTGCCAGCCAAATAGACCCACACACCCATTACACATAGGGACGTCTTAAGGCTCTTTGAGGCCCTGGGCCCTTATACAAAAGTAGGCCCTACCTGAGATCTTTAAAAGTAAACAGTATATAGCATGCATTGTCAAATACTCGTTCAAACGGTAATTTGATACAAATAAATGTACACGACTCACAATCTCAAAAACCTAGGCAGAAACCGACTCGACCAATGGCCGCATTTCGACTAAATGAGTTGCATGATTGTTTATGGGGAATAGGCCTAGACATGGACAACGGTCATCACATAATTATGCAGTCTTGCCTCTTTTGCCAGTTGACATGCAGTTTGAAATTCCCATTTTTTTCGGAGAATATGTACGGGAATAATATTTGACCATTAAAATTATCCGGATCATGATCTTATTAAGACAAAGTCTAGAACGAAACGAGGCCCTGGGCCCAGTTGGCTCATGCCTTAAGACGTCCCTGATTACATACAAGTAATTATATCAATATTAGCAGCTTTGAATTTTCGTGCTATAACTGGCTATCCACGAGGTCTATATCCTCTCTGACGCGAGTTTTTCTCTATATACCAAAATCGACACTTAAAGAGAGAACAACACCTCAATACAAGCGAACGTCACTAACGAAAAATATATTGATAGTCATCGAGATAGATGATTACAGCCGATTGTAGATGGTTGTGGACGATATTGCCATACTTAAATCACGCCAAAGTCACACTGTCGAATCAACTTTTGAAATTCAAGACTACGGTCTTCGAGTTGTCAAGTCCGAGGGGTTACATCTCGTTCAGATAAGTACATAATATATTCATACTCTTTAACATGTCTTGTCTGCATATCGCGCAGTGATTTTCAATGTTTGGCTTAATAAAAGTAAATTGCAGCAATTTCTAGGTAGCAATCATTTCAAGTGCCAGGAGAAAAGC
>BMAV01007424.1:382106-394831 GCA_019973955.1 Trichonephila inaurata madagascariensis
AAAACATACTTTTGCCGCATGAAAATCTATTTTTATTTAAAAACTGAAGAAAAATGCTTTCTTTGAATATTTCCATCAAAATTTGTATTAAATTTTTACCAAATCTTATTTTGAGAAACTTTTGATGGCTGTTATATTTCTCTCACCGGCTAGGTAGGTTAGTTGGTCAGGCGCTAGAATTGTACGCCCAAGTATGCCGGTTCGATCACTGCCCAAGCCGGTGGATTTTAATGATGCAGAAAATCGACAGCGTCCATGTCGTATGATTACGCGGCTTTTTAAAATCCCTAGAGTGCCTGTTTGGCTTGGATGCTCTCGGCAAAATTAAGTTCCTAATACAATTTTGCATCGTCAGAGCTCAAGTACGAAACTGGGCATCAAAATTACATCGTGGCAATTGGTATAGACCTATATGCTGCCACAGAAAAAAGTGATACCAGCTCCGGGGAATGTATTAAGTCTGCAGCACTAATCTGCAGCCCCATTTGATGGGGGGGGGGGGGGGAAAACTCACAGAAAAATAAAGCAACAAATTTAGTTTTTTAAACGTATTAAAATATAAACATTGTTTCCTTACAAATCGGTATTTTTTAATCTAATTTAGGTTTCGAATGTCTTTTCTTAAATAGTTAGCTTTCAAACATTCTTTGAAAAATAATAAAATAACCAAATACCATTTCGATTCAATCGAAACTTAACTTTCGAAGAGACATAACTTCGCCATTCAGTACTTTAAATTTGACTACAGTACCAAAAGAAACATTTAAAACTCCAAAGCGGAACTGCAGTTTAAAAAAAAAAAAAAAGTCAGAGGAGGAGGGAGAGAAATCGAAGTGTGTTTGTAACGATTGGTCTTTGGGAGGGTTTTCAATCCTAGTATAAATTTTGTCGTTTAGAAGCACTAAAGTCGTTTTTCGAAAATTCTCCCCGTCTACGTAATGCTCTCCGATTACGGGCGTTTGAGTTTCGGTTTCCGGATCTTAATGAGATCGTTTGGCAACCGATGCCGGAAACGGTAACGACCAATAGGAGGAAGGGACTTATGATGATGGTACCCTCATTTCCTCATCTCCCCTCTTTTTTTCGCCTGTTTCTTCGATTCGGTTGTATAAGGTATGGAATTCTATACAGTCTTGATGAGCATTACTACAAACACAATTAATGTATGTGTCTTTACATAAATATTTATTGTTTTATATATAAAATATTTAAGTCCTAACAATTGTATCTATAACTGAAAGAATTCAGTTTATTAACTATTTTGCACATATGCTTGTGCATACTTTTCATATACATATAGCAAAATTTCAAATTATCTGTTACATTTATTTTAAATATTTGGCTTACATTATTAAAATAAATAGTATCTATTTGTTTCCCACACACAAATATTTATTATTTCAAAACTGTATTAAGTTCATATTTTGACTCGATTTCCCATTAGTAAGAATTTTCATCATTTTTTTAGTCTCCCAATTTTTTCATTAATGAGTGAGTGAGGGAATATTAATGTCGCACTGTTCAGCTACACGAAGGTTTTTGGTGACGGACCTCGTAAGTTAGAACCATGGTCAAGTGACGAGGACGACACCTGAGCTGGCATCCTATTCTCTTAACTACCACATCCCACCAACTGGAGGGCGTTTGAACTCTTGACAGATTTAATTTTCATTGCTCCACTACACGGCGGGTCTTCAGTGGTACTGGGCTCGAACTCCTGACACGCCAGCCACGAGTCCGTTTACTTGACCATTAGGCTACCACGGCCTCATTAATAATAGACGAATGCAGTCTAATATATATTTCTAAACCACAAAATGACAATAAATAACCATATCCTTTTCTAAAACGAGGTAGGGAGTTTTTTAATTTATGAATAATGTATTTCTTAAAAGTGTCGAAGTGAGATACAGTCTACATTAAACGATGAATTGAGGAAATTTACAATTAATGTTATATTAGAGCTACAGGACGTTTTAATAAGGGTTTCCGTTTTGTAACAACGATATAAATAGGGCAAGGAAATGTATATCTATATACATGAATCAATAGTTTAATGAGCAATTTATTAAAAAAAATATAAAAAAAAATAAAATTCTAAAATTCAAATGAGTGTTAAGGAAGGTTACATTATAAAGTACCACAAGGGTAACGGATGATGGACCATGTAATTTTAAACCTCGTTCAAGTGACGAGGACGACACCAGAGCTGGTACATTTTCTATAAACTACCACGCCACGCCAACAGGAGGGATCATACGCTTTTTTCCTCTCATTTCGGGTGCATATATATTAAAAGAATTAAAAAAATCTTATAATTGTGTGCATCGAATGGACAGACAGTAAAATTATCGAAAAAAGAATTTATTATATATATATATATAAGTTAAAGAGATTATATGTATACAGTGTCGCACACAGGGGGGGGGGGTTCCCGGCCCCCTCTCCCAAAAGTCCTGGATTTTTTTTCTGATTGATTAAAATTCTAAGTATGTAAAATTTAATTAAATATTTGTTATTAATGATTAATTTTATTAATTAATGATAATTATTTATTCAATAATTAGTTTTTTACTGTGTTTTGTTCCCGAAAATCGACAAAATCAAAAGGAGCATAATACATGGTGAACTTTCGAACCCGGACCCCCTTGACAAATTCCTGTGTGCGCTACTGTATGTATATGAATAAAAAGAGAATAAAGTCGAGAAGTCTGAATCAGACACAATTCTTGAAATGTCTGATACAATCTAACAAAAAAAACCTGGAAGAGAGAAACGGAAAGTTACATTAAAGAGATAAAAGCCACTTCACAAATATCACAGTGCAACAAAAAATTACAAATATAAATATAATTTTTCAAAAAATAGAAGCATTAAGCTGAAAAAAAAAAAAAAAAAAAAAAAAAATCATATATATTTTTTTTGTCTAGTCTACGTCGTACCCATCCAGAAGATACGAAAAACAAAATGTGTGACTTAAACCGTTCTTCTCATGAGACCATGTGCGAGTCGGAAGCTAGAGCAAAGAGCGCGATATGAATTCACATGAGCTTACATTAACAGCATCTGCTGCACGGAAAAGAGTGTTGCCACTCTCTCCATTAAACTTTCATTAGAACTAAGTAGACGGAGACATTAAAGAGAGGAGAGGTTCCGGAAAAGTGCTTTTTCAAGGAAGATAAAAATATTGAAAAATATATAAGAGAGTATATAGGGACGTTTTTAACACGAATGAATGAAACTGAAAAGTTTTGGAGGTGGATGTCGATTTTTATATAGAGAGAGCTTTTGCAGTGTGGTTTCATTTAGGTGTTTCAACAAATGTTTGAAAGATATACTGAGAAAAATTATTGAAATATTATACTAATTAATATCTCCTTACAGTAAAACATTTACCGTAAAATCCGGCGTATAACGCGCACTTTTAACTCAAAAAATAAGATCGAAATTTACGGGTGCGCGTTATACGCCGGGTATAAAAATGAGAGCTTTAAAAATGAAAAAGAGCTGAGCATAGAAAAAAAAACTAGACTTCTATATGTATTGAAATACTATTTATTTAAAAGAAATGAGACATTTCTTATGAACTTAAAGGGTTGTATTTCTAGAAGTATATTGTTTTTTAAAAAGCCTAGGATATTACCTCGAATAAATGACTTAAAAAAAAAAAAAAGCTTTGAATGCGTACCTTTCCGGTTTCTTTGTAAAAAAGGGGGGTGCGCGTTATACGCAGAATATACCTAAAAATTAAAAATTTCAGCTCTAAAGTATAGGTGAGCGTTATACGCCGGATTTTACGGTATTTCTCCGTTATGAATTTACATGTATTTTCTATCATACAAAACGGTTATTTATTTATTTTATTGAAACAACATTCATTTAATTAATATATATTTATAGTGAAAGATTTGTAAGATTATCTGCGTGCATTGAATATTATAAGTAGCGAATATGAATAATGTTTATATAAAACATCTACATGAATCTAAATATTATTCTATTGTTTCAGAGTAATTGTCGAAATCGAATTGATGTTTTCAATTCCAATTTTAACATTAACGAAATTTTTATAGTAATTATATGATTAAAAATAAGTCATACAACTCTTTAGGTGATTTTATTTAAATTTTGCAATGAGTTTTATGAATATATAGATAAAATTATAGATAGAGTATATAAAAATAAAGAGACATTTGATGTAATTTAGCACAATATTTCGTTGTGTTTTTTTGTATTTTTATTTCTCTCACAGCGTAGAAAATCACATAAAAAAGAAATTTTAAAGTCCAGAAGCTTTTGAATTAAGCGTATTTTACAGCAATTCATAAAAATGTATAAATTTTAGGCAAATGAATTATTTAAAAAAAGCAAAAGTATATTGAAAGTTCATAGAAATGATAAAGATGCACTTTATAATTGACTATAAATGAAAATAATAATAATAATAATAACAACAACAGCATTTATAAATAGTCCTATGCACTTTATAATTGACTAAATGAAAATAATAATAATAATAGTCCTAACAAAACAGATTGTAAAAAAATTAAATGAATTGAAAAAGTATTGCTAGAGTAGTAAGCAACACAGAAAATTTAATTTTTGGAAGAAATGGTACTCAAATAGGAAATTTTTTAAATTGCAAAACTTAAAAGTACATTGCCATTTACCCTTCTCACTGAACCGAAAATCGTATTTAAAATAAAATAAAATCAGGAGGTAAGTCAATATTTACTTCGAATTTTTATTACGTAGAGAAAGCCATTATTAAATAGAAGTTCATTCATGCATGCAAAGAATCTGAGAGAATTTCTTTTTTGACAAAATATTTCACAGCAAAATATTTACCTAAGAAAGAAAAAAATATCTATCATATGTCATTCTTTGTCTTTTTCTAAAAAGATGCAGAACATCTATCATGAAAGAGAATATTCATAATCTTTTTTTAGTCTTTTTTCTCTCTAAGGATCGAAGTGTTCAGTATTTTCACAAGTGAGTTTGCAACACCTGCTATGTTCATCAAATTGTGATTTGCCTCCCTCCTCGTTCGTAAAGGGCAAAGTCATACATTAATCCTCTCTCTGACCTCGCTAAGTCCTCCCTCCCTCTGTATAAAAGCTGAAGCTTTGGGAAGAGCACAACAGCTTGGAATGGACGGGAAAAGCAGGCAGCGTTTTCTAAATTAATTAAAACATTTCATCTTTAATTTGCAATTAAAAAGTTTTCTCTGTCCAACATTTACGAAATCTGTTGCAGGAACAGGGTCATCTTCAGAACTTGGAAAACGTAAATTAGTTTTAATTAAACTGATCGAAAAAAGGGCAGGGAAAAAAAAGGTAATTTTTAGAACTGTTAATTTTACTGCAGAGTTTCTGATGAAGTAATAAATGAAAGACGAAAATTAATTCCATGGAAAGAGTGAAGTCTGCAATCACTGGAGAGTTATAATACTTCCAGGAGGATTGTAATTAAAAATATTCTGATCTACTCTGCAAAGTCCCCCCCCCCCTTTCTTTTCTTTCTTTTTTGAATCATTTGGAGTAGGTTAATTAATAAATGCAAGTATTTTGGATTTTTTCAAAATTTTAAGGATCTGCATACATAATTGTCATAAAGCACTAACACTGTAAAAGAGAAAGCAAAAAATATTCACTGGGTGTTTTATATATAGATATATCCTTGTAGCGTAGTGGAGTATAAACAAATGTAGGGGAAGGTTGGCTATAAAACTATTTTTAACGCTAAAATCTTAATTTCTATGGTTAAGTATTTGCTATTAGGCTATCTTATTTTTGACCTATATTATCGAATTATATTTCTATTTTCCTATTTGATATTTTAGAATTATGAAAATTATATATATATATATATAAATGGATGTTTGTATATATTATCTCACATCACTCCAACATCGTTCAAACGATCACTATGAAAATTGGGCATGTATATGTATTTTTTTGTGGAGAGGGTTTTTGTGCATCCTCTTAGTTGCAGCTCCCACCAGGTGGAGCTACAGCATATCAACTTCTGCACCGTTCAATCAATCGCCAAGTTGTCAACAGGGTCGCCAAAAAATGGGGCCAACTTGGCTCTATCGCCATGTTTCCACTGAATCGCCATTATAATGTAAGGAACGGCGTTGCTTGCTATATTACAATTTTAACATGAAATAAATACAACAGAAAGTAATATTAACGTATTACACATGAAGATATAAATTATTTACACTATTTTAAGCATTCATTACACAAAATTTGTAACAATATGTTACTTTTGCTGAGCAGAGATCAGCTTAGGAAGGTGTTTTCAAAAATCGACCCACAAGGTAGTTACGGGGGCGTTATAAATAAATAAAATATCTTTTTTATAAGCTATTACACCTACAGACTTAAAATTTAATAAAATCTGGTTTTTTATTCATCTGAGATATGCAAAAAACTTTTTTTTTCATTTGCAATTCACGTAAAATTAACTCAGTAAAAACTTCTTTATCCTTCAATCTGTATTGTTTAATTTTTAAATTCACCCGGGTGAAGAACGGGTATACCAGCTAGTATATATATATAAATTTTTGGTAAGAAAGTAGAATTATATCCACAATTATAAACTTAAGGGAAAACAAACATTTAAAACATGCATGGAATTAGATTAAAAAACATAAACATTTATATAGGTTTATTTGAGCGACAATGATTCAAACCAGTATCCGCATAGCATATATTTGGAATTATTTTAGATACCTTACTATTCCAATTTTAAGGATTCACTTTTGAGAAAGTTAATACAAATTTTGATTTAGTTATTAACTATGTAATGGTATCTTCTGTGAGTTTGTAACTGTGGTATTTGCAAAAGAAAGCATATTAATTTTTTATTGTACTGAAAAAAAAGTGAGTCTCAGAACAAAGTATTCTAATTAAAAGTGGTGATTCTTTATTTAAAAAAAAAAGTGTTGTCTTTTTTTCGAACTAATTCAAGACGAAGTGCAAGAATCAAATTTGAGTAGATTTAATTACTTCTACATTTCATCAAGAGAACATGAAAATCGATCGAAAATAAATTTAAAAAAAAGGAGGAAGAGGACAGGTATCGAAAATTGGTATCAACGATGAGAGGAAATACCAATATCTTTTATGTACTCGAGAACAAGGGTTCCAAAAGGCATGCGCACCCCTTTGCCTTACCTGCGCCCTCTATTGATCTAGGGACTTGATCTATGGGCGACCAGGTGACAGGAAAGGGCGGGGCTTGGGCGCTAAAAATCGAACAGCGTCATCTTCTCGAAAAGGCTTATTAAACTTATCACACTTTTCCAATTCAAGGGAATGTTCATGGCAAAGTAAAATAAGCTTACAGTTTAATTTAAAATATAATAATTCATAAACTTTCTTATATTAGAGAATTCATACAGATACCAGTTTATTTAATACATTACATTGTATTTTAAGAAATATATAGCTTACATTTTCATTATGACTTTTTTTTCATCATATTCTTGATTACTATATGAGTTCTCATATGACGATTCAAGTAAAATATTAGCGTTAAACGTAATTAAATACATATATATTCTAATTTCAATCATGAAAGACATTCGAAATTTTGAAATGAATTGTCCAAAAATAGAAATAATTCGTTTGTTCTCTTATAATTATCATGCATCTTAGAGTCGCGAATTTTGTTTTGATATTAAATTACATTGAAATTTTTTTATTAGTGATTCCTATCACATATCAATAAACTCAGGGAATAGTCACCATTCAGCCCTGTTCCAAGCTAAATGTTCAACTAGATCTTGCAACGGATTGAAAATAGATTTACAGAGCTTGTGGTAGTAGAATTTTCCTTTTTTCTATGTAAGAGTTTGGCCATCATATTGTTGGTAGATATATTCAGAAAAAAATAATACCTTTTCACTCACCCTAAACCATAAGACACTTGGTCGACATCAATAAAAGCATGTAAATTGAGTGAGGACAGAGTAAAGAAAGTTACAAACTCAATTTTGATAGTTCTTTGTTTATTGTTTTACTTTGATATTACTTTTTGATTAAATTTTTCCACTAACTTTCAGTACTAATCACCCATCTTTACTTTTTAAATAATTAGTTACGAAAAAAAAAAACTATAGCTGTGGTGATGGAAAAAACTGCTTTTTTTTGCATTTAATTTGGTATTCTGATAACGTTTTTTCATCCGCTTTTCAATAAAATGTTTTATAACTGAAATGTTACTACTAACAAAAGCAATTATGCAGAGATTACCTCTTTAAAGTAATTTTTTCCAATTTGGGAAATACAAAAATAAATCCGAACAGATTTAATCAAAACAGACTAATTTAATTCAAATTTATCGCTGCAATGAAATACGCTTCAGAAGCATATTACCTGAATACATTGATTTATGAAAAAATATATGCAGAACTTATGTTTGTCAGTAAACAATGTAAAAATGACAGACACATATTAAGTTCTCAAAATGAATCAACAGCTTCAAAGAGAGAGAGAGAGAGATTGATTACATAAGTCAGAACAAACAAAACAATAATAAATAGCATCAAACAAGAACGACATTCCAATTTCCCCAGGTTATGAAAGTATTGTACCAGAATATTTTGATGATCCAAGTCGAACAACAATAATAGAAATCAACCTCACTAGAGCCAAAATACTTTCTTTAGCTTAAATCAACCTCACTAGAGCAACACCGAGGAAATGTACCAGAAAAGAACTTGTACAACCCAACTAAACATCGTTTAAAGCAGATGGTAATGGTAAAAAGGGAACGATCTTAAGAGCTCAGCCATTTTGCAGTTGGGGGAGGAGAATGGAAGCATTAAGTCAATGGAAAGCCGAATCACACAATCAGAACTACACTATTGTCCATTTTCTCGCTGGTCGTGTACCAACAATCGAATCGCTTTCTCCCTATCTTTCCTTTGAGACACGAGGGCCCAGCACAAAATGAATAGACTAGGGGCGTAGGTTGAGGGAAAGAGCGAACCCCATTTTTTCTTTTAATTCAGATGTAAGAGTTAAAATGGAACTTTTTTTTTAGCCTTTTAAATTTAAAAGATACAGTGGAGATTAATGAATTAAATATATTTAAGATGGGATAACATGAAATTTGCTCAAAGATATAATAGTGGATAAAAATTTAAAAAGAATCCACAAATATTTTATATACGCAACATTTAGTACTATAATAGTATTACAGAGAGAGAGAGAGAAAGAACTTAAGAACAATAAATTCTTCAGGAAGTACTTTTTACAATCTACAGAACTGAAAACTATGCTCTTTTTTTTTAGCTACGAGCAGAATTTTCAGAAAGTGCTGTATTAATTATCAGAAGTTACCAAGGACGTTTTAAGGCAGGGGCAAATTTGGCTTAGGGCCTCGAGGAGAGGCGGTCGTCCTGACTGCTTCAGTAACATCATGATCCGAGTAATTTTAATCGTCAAGTATTGTACCTGTGCATTAAGTCTAAGGAACTTGGAATTTTGAGCTATATGAAACTGGCAACAGAGGCAAGAATGCATTATTATATCATGCCTCATCATGCGTGTCTAGGCCAAAGTCTACCGCTATATACAGAAGAGTAATGGAGAATTTTAGGGTCCCCCTGCAAACTCAGGTTTTGGGCCCCAAGCCAAAATACGTACTTAGCGTCAGTCAAGCTATGCCCCTTCCCCGAAATGTGGGGGTGTACGTTACGCCACTGGCTATATATCATTATTCCGCAGTTAGTCGAGAGGAGGCAGTCGGTTTGTGTCTTGGTTTATGAGTTTGAGTCACGCACATTTACTTGTTACTGATTACTTTTTGTACCAGTACTTGTCAACATATGCTATATATTGTGTACTTAAAAAGATTGCAGGTAGGCATACTGTTGCATAGATGCCCAGGGCCTCGAGAAGGCTTAAGACGTCACCGCAAATTACTGTTACCTATAAATTTTTCAAATGTATATTAATTAGTGTTCCACATGATTGCAAACGAGAAAGGAAGCATTATTTTTTCTTGAGGGCCTTTTTAGATCAACTGCTTCATAACTGACCACCCGTAAATTTCTATAAAACACAGAAAAACTAATACAGTTAAGTAAAAAACAGTAAAATCTTCCTTAATGCTCAAATCGATGATTATTTTAAGATGTGCTTGCATGATGGAAAAGTTTGCTATAAATCAAATCCATTGTCTCGCCAACGACTTTTAAAGATTAAGTTTCGAGGAAATAAAAAAGGAATGCACGAAAGAGAGAGAACCAAAATTAACTAACATTTTCTTTCATTCATTGTTGTTGTTGTTGTCGTGTATGACAAAGTGCAGGGGTTTTAACAATAAAAAAACATAAGGATATAGTCAGATATTGCCAAAGGCGTGAATCACTGCCGTGGCAACATTCATGGCACGATCCGAGTAAAGAATGTCCATGCTACAGTCATTGTCTATTTTAAAAAGGGCACCAACAATGGAAGGACAGCTAAAAAGGTGTTTGGGATCCAGTTGCGCATCCTGGGTAGTGCCTACATTCCACATACGATCTGGAACCATCGGGCAGAATCTTCATGCCCTTAAAATGCTTTGTCCTTAAGTCTAGTTATTGTTGACGTAGTTTCTCGGCTATAATTTAATTCTGGCAGCGATAATTTTTTTCTGTTTCATTCATCAAAATTGTTAAGTACCAATTATTCGTCTATTCTTACTTCATAATCACTGGTGTTGAGAATATAAATTCATTGTAAAACACAGATCGATTTTCTACATAATCGTAACTGAGAACATTTAAGTGTGTTTAAAGAGGAAATCGGTGTCTTAGATCGAATTAAATGTTTTATTAATCCAGTAGCATTACATTTTATAGCATGACCGGCCCATCTGTTTCCCAAGAAGTATAACTCCCTCTCCAACAGTAGCTGGTCGGAGCCATTTATCCTGGAGATCAATCGAAGCTAAAGACACCCATCACAATTGGCGTGTTTGTGGCCCACAGAAACGAAAGTTCCCACTACAAAAGAAAAAGAGAAAGATCCCCGATTAAGAGAGGGCCTTTTCTTAAAGCTTTTTCTCTTCCTTCTTTATTTATTGACCACTCCGTCGTGTTCTACCCGGATGTTGCGTTTTCCTGCAAGTCCAGAGTGACCGTTAATGATTGATGCTGATAGGTTTCGCCTGACAGAAGTAAATATATAAAGAAAGCGTTGCCCCGGGCTTTCATTCGGCAGATGTAATTGTAATGCGGTAGATTCTGGTGGTTACTGTTACAGACTGAAGATGGAAAGCTAGAAAAATACAATTCTTTTTTCTCTTTCAGGGTTGGTGATACATTTTTCGTTGAAAGGTGCAAAATATTGACAGCGATTTAATTTACTAACAATTAATCGATTCCGTATTCATTAGTTTCTTGAATGTTTACTTGATTTTAATGCACTTTAATTAAGAACTAAAGCCATTTTATGAAGTATTCTTTAAATGAGTTTTCAGATAATGTTACAAATAATCCCAATAGAAAACCCTCCCTTTAAGAACAATCCTCTACTTTGTTTCATTTATATTCTTCCATCCCTCTCTCTTTCTCTTAAGATGTATTCTCGTTCCCATATATTTTGTTGTGTTTCTATATTTCCCTCATACAGATGACTTTTCCCCATCTTTTATCTTCTTACCGGGTATTTAAAAAAACTTAAACCTTACAATCGACCTCTATTAAATTCAGTATTTCCCCTCCCTACTTTTTCCATTTTTAAACGGACACATTTGCAATATTTTGATTTAATAATAGTTTTTAAAAACATAATTTCCCTTACTTTCGATAACAAGCTGTTACATTTAAGAGAGGAATATATCTTAAGAAGCTCAGTGGTTGAATGGTAGCTTACCGAGTTTACACGCTACAGGTCCAAGGTTCAAATCCCGGCCAGGGTAAAGTCGACTCAGGAGTCGGTTGCGTCACTGAGTTCAAATTTGTACATCTTGAAGAATTTTTATCGGAAAATTTAAATGGCTTAAAGAGGCCATTATTCAAAGGTATTTTTTTTACAAGCTATCCAGTTTTAAATATTTCACAAAAATCAAAGTTATATTCCTGGGGGAAAAAAAAGAGAGAGAGAAGAATTTGAAGCTGCTATATCAGTAAAATACTTGAATAGCGTTTACTCTTTCTTGCATCTAACATGTATTTTTTTGAATTATACATCAATGTGTAATTTTAAACTAAAATGTTAATAGTTATATCATTTTTTTTTTTAAATGAACTCTTAAATCGTTAACTATAAAAATATTTGTAATTGCAATGCAAACGAATAAACAACAAAAAAAAAAAAAAAAAAAAAAATTTTTATTATTATATTAATTATATAAAAAATTTTTTGTAGAGATATTTAATATTTATAAATTAAATATTTCTAACAAAATATCAAATATTAACACAACACGCGAACATAGAATACACACACACAATATCAACACATACACAGTTTTATATATGATTCTCACTTTGACGTGCGGTGAAGGTTTGGAGTGTGCTTGTGGGGGATGGGGAAGCTCATGTATAGTCCTCGTCACTTGGCAACGGTTGAAATTCAAAACGACCGTTGCCAATACTTCTTGTGCTGCTTCAGAGTGTGACATTAATAAGCAATACCTCTCACGTCAAAAAAGGAAAACTTAAGATCTGTTGTAAAAACGATTATGTTCTTTATCAGAAGAAAAAAAAAGTAAATTAT
>BMAV01007425.1:0-12215 GCA_019973955.1 Trichonephila inaurata madagascariensis
AAAACCCTGTTAACGTTCTAACGTATTATTTCATATTATTAGATTTTTAGGGACAGGCAGTACTTTAAAGTCCAATTAAATTAATTTGTTCAGGGAGTAAATTTCCCAAAGTTGAATTTTTTATTTATGTTTCTTTAATTTTCAATGTAGTGACTAAAAAAGAAAAAATTATTGCTTGAAAAAATTGCAGAAAATTATAATGCGGTAGAAAAAGGGTTAAAAGTGGAAAAAATCGGTTAAAAGTTTCCCGTTACATACGTGTAATCTTAAAAAGCGTGTTAAAATAGTTTTAATGAACTTGGGGAGATGATTTTCAGGGGGGGAAATTTTTAAGGGCGGAGGACAAATTTGGAAAATTTTTTTTATATTGAAAAAAAATTTGATATTTTTTTTGAAATTTTTTGGATGCAATTTGGTATTTCATTTAAACTATCTTATTTCCTTATTTTGTACTCTGTATGTTTAATGTCCGTTTTGTTTTGCATTGAAACTTGAAGTGTTCAAGGGAATTATTAAAAATCATGAAATTTGATATGCTTACACATTTTTATAGTAAATTTCTCCCCATCCAGGGGGGGGCCCCAAAAACATTCCTTTCCCACAAGATGTCCGATGTTGCTAGCTTTTCTAAAAGGACAAGGTTTATAGATTTTTTTAGTAGATGAAGTCACAGGAGATGTTTTATTTTAGTCTTGAGTGTAGTTAATATAAGAAATAAAAATGTTTGTAATCCCTACCATCAGTAGATTTTTTTTCGAAGAAATTCCCTGCGGAAATGGGCGTTCTTCTTTAAATTTTCGCTAAAAAAAAGGTAACGGGGATATAAATGATAGGGGGGACCCCAAGTTTCAGGGTCCTAAAAATTTTAAGCAAAACATTAAAAAATGTAAAACTCCCCCTCCTCCCACACACAAAAAAAAGTCGCCAAGGAATATGGATACAGGACCCACTCAGGACTAGCTGGACCGGAATTATAACGGGTAATTATGTTCAAAATTTTTAATTTTTTTTTTTCTTAGGACAATATATATATATGTAATAATTCCCAACATACTTTTTTAAATTTAAATCTTCTTAAGTCTATAAATAATCTTTTTAATTTTTGGTTTAAAAAAAAACATTGTAATCTTAATCGTAATCGGTTAAACGAAATCCGTATCCCCATTCTAGCCAATAAACTACTATTACGTAATAGTCACGCGCTTTCCGTTGGTATATAAACATAAAATCTGATGTAATCCCCGGCCTCCTTGTCGCCATAATTTAAGATTGTAAATACTTGATGTTTTTTTATCTTTTGTGTTGTGCCCTCCAAAATGCCCTGTCTATTCAATGTAATGGTAACTTTTGTTTTTAATCTGCTGAAGTGTCATAATAAAGGGGAAAGCTATTCAAACGTCGTTTTCATCTAAAATGATAATCACTTAAAACCCCCCAACACTATTCATTTTATATATATATATATATTTTTTTTAATTTTGCTTTAGAGAGTGGCGGCATTTTCCTTTTTTGTCCGGGGCAAAACTGTAGACCCCCGATATATTTTCCGCGATACCCCCTTTCCAAAATCAGGATTCTGGAAAAGGGAACTTGTTTTCCCCCATACAAAATTTTCAGTCTTTGCCTCTATAGAAGGCGATTAATGGGAATATAAAGAAGACTTAAATGTAACATAGAGATAAAGATTTCAATGAAAGAAAATAAGGAGGGGAAAAAAAGAAGGCTTACAGAGAGCAAAATATTTTTTTTAACATACAGAAAGTAGCTTCTCAGATTAAAAAATACATGAGGGACAAAATCAAGATTTTTTTTTTTCATTGTTGTAAAAATAAAAAAATTCTGTAACCAAAAAATGCAATTGAATTTTTTTCAAACTGTTAAAAAATATATATGAAGTCTAAAAAAACTTCAAAAAGATACGCATTTTCTTAAAAAAAGGTAATATTATAAGTCATATTAAATTAGGAAAAAAAGTGTGTGTGTGTTTTTTAACTTCCTCTCTCTATTGTGATCTCTCTTATAGTTCTAATCTCAATGTCCTTATCTCCCGGGTCGATAACCGCAAGGGAGGGGCTTTCTGCTAGTGAAATGTAAATACGTTCGTATTCACGTGCCGAAATAGCTCAGTTGGGAGAGCGTTAGACTGAAGATCTAAAGGTCCCCCGATCCCCGGGGTTTTGGCAAAAACGTTCTATCCTCGGTAGTATAGTGGCGTATCCCCGCCTGTCACGCGGGGGGACCGGGGTTTGTTTCCCCCCCCGGGGAGGGAATTTTTTTTTCCCTTTCCATAATTCTTATAGTTTTTTTTTTTTTTTAATTTTGCTTTTATCAAATTAAAAAATTTGTAATTGAAATCAAATAAAAATATTTTTCTTTAATTCACAGGGTGTCGTTAGAACATATTAAAATTATGACGTAGGCTTATTCTTTTTTTGGAGGGAGAGAGAGGATTCAAGACTCATTTTTATTCGTTGAGGTATGCGTATTTTATATGCAATGCTTTTCGAATAATGATTTGGAGGACTCCGCATTTAATAGGCACTTCCTGGTTATATCAATTGCATACAAATTAAAACTCTTTTGCAGAAGTTACAAACTTAGTATATATATATTTTTAAAAAGTTTGGAATCACCAAGTCTATTTAAGCATTTATCAGAACGCATGACCAACTTGCTTAAGGTATCCGACTACGTTCGGAACCGTGATTTTGCAAAAGCGCGTAAATGGATAATATTTATGATATTTAGTGTCATTAGTTAGAATACATGTATACAATTGTTTTAAGGACATTATGAAAAAAACAAATTATTTAAATACAATATTTTGGCAAAAAAAATTAGAAAAATTTTTTCAAATTTCCCCTTTTTTGAAAAAATGTTTCCCTATTGTATTAATAGCCTTATTCAGCTCAGATCTCTGTGGGCCAACTAAATTTTGAAATGCATAACTCAATCGGTTTATCCGTTTTACAAAAACAGAAGGGGAAATTTTTAAAAAAATATTGATAAATTATTTCTGGTTTGTAACTCTGAAAAAATTGAATTTTTCAAAAATCACATGGTTGACCTCTTACAGGTCCAGGCTTTTGGCAAAAAAATTTAAAAAATAAAGCATTTTTTTCAAAAGGGCATTTGGAAAAAAGGTTACGTTTTTCCTATTTTATTTAAAGGGTCATAATTCTTTAAAACAATTTTATACATGTTTTTTAAAAACAAAATATCATGAAAATTACATTTTGCTTTTAAATCATGGTTCCGAAAAAATGGATACTTAATTTTGAAATCTGGTCCCCTTTCCCTTGAACTGGGTCTCCGAAAATTTTCACACACTGTCTTGGCATCAACACATCAAAACGATATGCTGCATGATATCATAGATCAATCCCAGCTCTGGAGATTTTACTCAGGTTACTCGTCGTATTTTGAATCATCTCTTCAATTCGTGCCTTGTAGACTTGGCCGGCCGCTCCCTGTCATATTGCGGTTTTCGACCCCCTGTCTTCCTGATTGAAAAGAGTGACACCATTTCGCTACATGTTGTCCGCTCATTACTTCTTCATCATAAAACTTCTACGATTTGACTATGAATTTCCGGCTGCAGACACATTCTTTGCTCAAAAAATCGAACACCCAAACAGCCCAATTTTCCCTAAGCGTTTTTTAATTTCAATCGCCCTTTTGGCCGTCTGGGGACTTTCACACCAGCTGTTAAACACCCGCCTTTTTGGCCATATTTCCGGGAAACACAATTTCTCCCCAATATGTAGTTTTCAAATACTGCGGCCTCCTAACCTTTTTTTTCTGATCATCTCTCGTATAAAACATTTTTGAAATTAAAATACAGGAAGATCCCGCTTAACGCTGTTTCGTTTTGCGCTGTTTCGGTTTAACGCTGTTTTATTTGAATAAGTAGATTCCATGAAATTTTTACGCAGCGTTAGGCTTCCCAATACCCGAAGCAGTTTATCTGTTTTTTCTTCTTTCCTGCGGTATCATACGAACGTATTTTTATCTTTTCAAATATTTGTTGACGTTTTTGGTAAGAAAAATTTTTATATAATATAACGGTTTCTACAGTAGCGCACACAGGGGAAATTTTTTTAAAGGGGGGGCGGGGGTTTTGTGAAAGTTCACCATTCTTGTATCATCTTTTTGATTTTTTTTGATTTTCAGGAACAAAACACTGTAAAAACTAATTATTGAATAAATAATTAGCATTAATTAAAAAAATTAAGCATTAATAACAATATTTAATTTACGCATTATATACTTAGAATTAAACCCAAACGGAAAAAAACAAAGGGCTTTGGGGTCGAAACCCCCCTTTTGTGCGCCACTGGATTGCTATAGTGACAAAATTTGGTTTTTTTTGTTTTTATCATTTGGGGATAATAAATAACACGAAAATAAAGCAACAAGAAAAAAACATTTTACTAGAAACTAAAAAAAGCAAGTGATTAAAAAAATCAGAAAACGAATGAAACGTCAATCTCAAATGGGTTCTGCAAGGGGGAAATTTTACAAAAATTCAACAATAAGGACCTTTTCAAGATTAAAAAAAAAAAATACTGTCATAGGCAAAAAGAACTACGACAAGTTGGGAACTAAATTATCCCTTCTAGAAATAAACCCAAAAGAAAATGGAAAAACAACTTTCTTTTTGGATTGACGATAAGTTGAAAACAATATGCTATTAAGCCAATCTACCTTCTTTATAAAAAGGCAGCAAATTGAAAATACAGAAAAAGGTTTAATGATCGGAAATGTAAAATTCTGACTTAGAATTTTATTTATTTTTTTATGTATAGTCTTTATAATGTTTCCCCATATTTTTTAGAAATAAATTTTTGTTTTTTTTGTTATAAAAAAAACATAGTTAATAAATTTAATGGTAAAAAAAAGGCCTTTTTTTACCCATCTTCTCATAAAACCCCCTTTTTTACATGATGAGATAACCTCGTTTAACGCTTTTTTTCATATTATGCTCTACTTTTTATAGAAACGTATACCCCGCGTTAAGGGGGTTTTTTCACACTCAAAAGCATCTCAGATATAAGCATTTTCCCTATCAACATAATTTAAAGTAATGTAGTTGGACATTAAAAGAAACTAAATGTGTTAAATCCAGGATTGCGTTCAATCAAGTCTCCGTTAGGGGGTGAACAACTATTTATTAAGTTAAGTTAGGCTGCACAAAGATAACACATATCATAATCAAAAATAATGGGCAAAGAACATGGGCGGTTTTTCATAGCGACCACGTTGCCTTCTCTCCTGGCCTGTACTGAACTTAAGGGATGACTTGGGACAGTCAGTTTCAGTTACAACAAGATGGGTACAGTATTGAATAAAATAATAGTGAAGTATTTAAAAATGATTAATAAATTTATACATGCATCGGAAATATTTTTCATTGTGGTTGCCATTTTAAAGGTTCATAATTAAAGCATTTTATGAGTCGTAACTTGGATGAAAAAAAGTATAAATTTTGCTCTCATTTTCCTCTCTCACATTATATCTCATCTCCCTTGAAATTAAATTTATCAAGATTTCATTTGTGAAGGGTTTTTTGAGTAGGCTAGTACTGGCTTGTTTCGTTTAATTGATCCTAAACTTTCCTACTTAGATTTTAGTACACGATTTGGTTTGTCGCTTGCCTTCTACGTCCAAAGTTGCGGTTTCGACCCCGGCCCTTGTCGGTGGATTTCATGATGCAGAAAATCGACAGCGGCCATGTCGTATGATTTTTCGGCATGTAAAAGATCCCTTAAGTGTCTGTTTGGCTTGTGTGCTCTCAGCAAAATTAAATCCTAGTACAGGTTCGCATCGTCAAGAGCTCAGGTGCCTCCCTCTGGAGAGGAAATTGGGCGTCAAAATTACTTGTGGTAATTGGTATCGCCTATATGATGCCGCCCTAAAAAGTGAAACTAGCTCCTGGCAGTGGAGCACACAAGGGGTAGGGGTCCTGAGGTCCGGCCTTCCCCAAAGCCCTTGATTTTTTTCCGATTGGTTATAATTCTAAGTATATAATACGTAAAATTTAATTAAATATTTGTTATTAATGATTAATTTTATTAATTAATGCTGATTATTTATTCAATAATTAGTTTTTTACTGTGTTTTGTTCCTGAAAATTGACAAAATCAAAAATAGCATGATACAAGAATGGTGAACTTTCAACCCCGGACCCCCCCTGAAAAATTCCTGTGTGCGCTACTGGCTCCTGGGGAATGTATTAGGTCTGCAAAAGTTAAAATACGAATGCAGAGCCCCATTAGAGAAAAAAAAAGGATTTTAGTACATCAAACTATAATAACAATACACTTTGAAATATATTTATTTGAAGTCTCTATTAATGAAAAAGTGAGATCAACATGTTATAGATCCCGACAAAATGAAAGTAATGTTGAAAATTACTTTTAATAAATTAAATAAAACACTCATTCTTTTATAAAACTGACCTCATTTTCCTTTTTAAAAAGAAAATAAATGAGTGGATAATAAAAACACATTTCTATATTACTTTGTTAAATACTTAGCTTATCTGATATATGAAGACGCGTTAAATATATACAAACAAAAATACAAACCATGAAGTCATACAAACAATAAATATTAGATTACTTGTAAGACAAGTTACAAAAAATAGTCAGACATCACGTTATTGCAAAGTAGGAAAAAACACGAAAAACCCAAAATGGATGTAACAGCAACCAGCAAGAATAAAATATAAAATTACGAGTACAAATATAGGTACTCGAAAGATATAATACGCATTCGCAACGTATCTATACACTTTTAAAAATAAATAGAAATAAAGCAAGCACATAGCCGTTTTTTTTATCTCTCTCTATATATAAAAAAGTTTTTCGTGATGATTAATAAATTTTTATTTATTTTTCTCGCATACGAGAATAAGAATGAAGTATAAATTAAAATGCGGAGATAAAAACTTGAAATTTTTTCCTGCTTATTTCCTTTATTTATATATTTTCCTGTCCCTTTTAGGTGTCCAATATTTTCTTATGTCCCGGGTCTTTTTCTGATCTTTTTCCTGAACGGAAAAGGGCAGAAGTAATACTATTTAAAAAAAAAAATGATTAAAAATTAAAATTACAGTTTTAGAAATTTCTTTATCAGTTTCATTCTAAAAAGAATCCTTTAAAAAAATCTGCTTTATAGTTACATTCTAATAACATTGAACTGTGCTATAATACCCCTTGGAAAAAAGTTGCTGATATCTGTAGTATTATATTTCTTTCATTTTTAAACCCGTAGCACAGAGCTATGCAGAATTCCGTTCGGAATGCAGTACTGGCTACTCATATATTTAAAAGTACAGTAGTCTGTGCTGCCATCTGTTGGAAAAACTAAAAACATTGTAAATATTTCTGAAATTTAGTAATTTGAATCACTTTTAAACCTCTTAAAATTTCAGCACTTGTTGAATAAATATTTTTATAACTTCTAGAACTTTAATTTATTTGGATTTAAATTATAGTGAAAATATTTTACTAAGTTTTCATTTTTTGTCAAATTTTTTACTTTTGTTTGTTTGTTTTAAAATATCTTCAAAGAGTAGAATAAAATTTTCCTTTTTATATCCAACTTTGGTTCTGACACAAGAAAAATAAAATTATTCGGGAAATGATTTAAAGTGTGCAGTTAAAAAATAAAAAGAAATTATTCATTGTAGAAAGAAATTTTTAGTTACAATTTTTATAACTAGATGGCATTACATTCTGACGGCTATAAAAATGTTTTGTTCAATAGGATTACATGAGAATTCCTGGATTTCTCGATGTTTATCCACGATATATAATTTATCTTATAATAATAAGCTGTATATTTAGATGCAAAAAAGGACATTCAAAGATACATAAGACAGTATAAAGTTCTTGAAAGTGCGTAATCAATTCGAAACATCGATTTATAAAAAGTGATTTTTTTTTTTTATTACCTTTTCAAAATTTTATTTCTCACGCTTTTAAACTCACATTGTCAGAAGAAAAAATAATAATAATCTTAAGAATAATCTTAAGTTTAAGTCATGCATTTTTCGTTAATATTCCTAGTTTCAAATTGAAAAATAAAAATATCTCAAATTTTAAGATATTATGTTTGAATATGATGATTTATGACTGTGTGGTTTGTTGAAATATTTTTATTTCAAATTTAGTCTTTAACTTCTGTGGAAGAATTTCGTCAAACAACTTCTTTTGACACAATCTAAAACAATCCATCCCAATCTATTTATCACCTAGGACGTTAATAATTTTACAGCAGCCCGCTTTTGGAGAGAGTTGATTGTTTATATATTTTGGAATTGTTTTCGATTTAATAACTTCAATTTAATTGGTGTATTTAAACATGCCCAGTTCCAGAACAGCTCCACCAAAAAAAGAAAATAAAGTTATTTAACATGGAATATAAAGTGATTTCCATTGAAAAGTCGCGCACAAACCCGTGAGATATACACCACAGTAAATAAAATGGAAATAATAATGTTCCTTGTACAGCCCAGTACTCTTTCATCCACACACCGGTACTGGTCTGTGGCTTGGGGGCTAGGTGCCACTGATCTAAAAGGCTGCTTAGGTAAAAGTGAGAGGGAATTAAATCCAATTATCTAATTTCACCTTTAAACTTTAGTTAAATTCAAGGACGTCTTAAGGCATGGGTCAACTGGGTCCGGGCCTCGTTCACAATGGAGGCCTCATCTCTTTTCAACTCAACCTTAACAAGATTACGAATTTGAATAATATCAATGTTTCAGTTATATTCTTCGAAAAACTGGTAATTTCTGCGTCAACTGGCTACATGTGATGATCGCCGTCCATATATAGACCGAGACCAGGGATGGCGAACCAGTGGCACGTGTGCCATTGATGGCACGTGACACAATACTTTTGGCACGTCAGTGATCAAAATGGTTTGCATTTTATTTTTCAAAATTTCAAAGTTCACAATAAAGTAATATGAACAAGCGCGAGTGATCGGGGAGCATACTCGATTGCCATTGTCTTGCTTTAGTTACGTTGTAGACTACAATTGCTTATGATGTAAAGTTTGTCTACGCATGCCCCAGTAAATTTCATTGGCACAATTTTGTATTTTTAAAGAGTTTATCTGGTTTTATATTTACGTTTTTTTTTTTAACTGTTGTTAACATGGCTGTTCAAGCAAAGAACAAATAGTGAAAGTTAGTAAGTGTACAGAGATTTTTCAAATTTGGGGGAACCCAGAAACATGGCATTATTAATAAAGGTGAAAAGGTCACAAATTAATTTGTGCTTTATGCCCTGGAATAGTGTATTCAAAATATCGTTGTAAAATGATTTTTTTGAAACAAACCCAAATTTCTTTTAAAAAAAATTGAACCAAAACAAAAATAATTAGCAAAGAATCAGTGGCGCACACAAGGGTCCTGGTCGGACCCCCAAGCAACAATTTTTTTTGATTGATTATAATTCTTATATAATACGTAAAAATTTTTTTAAGTATTTGTTATTAAAGATTAATTTTTTTTAATTAATGCTAATTATTTATTTAATAATTAGTTTTACTGTGTTTGTTCCGAAAATCATAAAACAAAATGAGCAAACATAAGAATGATGAATTTTTCAACGGACCCCTTTAAAAAATTTTTGTGTGCCTACTGCTAAGAATCCATTGGCAGATGACTCCAATTCAGCATGTATTCTACAAAAAGTAACATCTTACTATTCTAATATGTTATTTTGTCATCCTATCTGAAACAACAGAAGTCACACTAATTTTAATTTAATTTGAATTACGCGAATAACTAAAACATTTATAACTGTACAGCGCAAAAAGTATTTTTTTCGTAGTAAATAGATTTTTGTGTTATTCGAATTTAGTTTTATTACTTTCCCAATAATCACAAGTCAAAATTATTTGTCTGCATGTCTTACGTCATTAGGCACTTCTTTCGAAAAAATGGCACGTTGATCCAAATAGGTTCACCACGCCTGACCTAGACTTATCACCACTCACCATTGTTAACTCATTCAGTCAAAAGGCGGTAATCGGTCCAGCCGGTTTGTGTGATTGTAAGTCATGCACATTTATTTGTTTTGGGTTATTCTTTATGCGAGTTTTTGACAAATGTTTGTTTATACACTGTCCACTTTTAAGGGTCATAGGTAGGGCCTACATTTGTGTTGGATCCCAGGGCCTGTATTTGTGTAGGATCCCAGGGCCTACTTTTGTGTTGGGGCCTAGGGTCTCAGGAAGTCTTAAAATACTCCTATTTAAATTATATTCTTTTTTTATCTCATAAATACCACTAATAAACTCTTAGAAAAATCATACTTTTTTTCCCGTTCATTATTTTATTTTAGAATAAAAAAAAGAATAAGGAAAACAATGCTTGCGAATAAGGGTTGAGGGGTTTATGAAATAATGCAACGGCAGTTAACAGTTTTAAAAAATTATATACATAAAAAGAAGATAAAAAAGAACATTTTTTTTATCCCCCTTTCTTATGTTACAGGGGGAAAAAAAACAAAATCACATTTTTCAAAATGCATTCGAAATCACTTAGAAATCTTAAGTGGGTTCACATTTTGCCAAGTGTTGCAACTTGTCTCTATCATAAAAACATTATCTTCAAATTAAGGTTTTAAAAGAAATCAGTATGTGTTAATCCCAATATTTTTTGACTTAACTCGTGGCCCAAAACTAAGAGGCGCCCATTGTGCCCATATCGTATAAATGACCGGGCTTGAGGTGCTTCAGAAGATTTTTTCGATCAGGGGGTCAGTCTGACGTGATACCCCCTGCGTTAAATTCCCCAACAAGCCTGGCTCCTTTATCGACCCAATGGGAAAAAAAGGGCTGAGTCGATTTCCCCAAACCCGGTTTGAACCTCGGGCCTGGGGTGGGCCCGACACATTTTTTATCCATAAAATCATTTTGCTGTCAGGGTGCACAATTGTCTGCACTTACAAACAAGTAGTAGAAGTAATGAAAAAAAAATAAAAAACTTCAATCAGTTTTTTGTAGAACAAATTTCAATTGTTCTAAATGAGAAAATTTTTCTTCCTTAGTAATTGCTACATTTCTTCAGTTACCCTTTCTGGGGGCTGGGGGCCAGTGATCAGGTTAACTGGCAGTACGTCATGAGCTCGAGGGCCCCCCTCCCCCACCGTGTAGGGCAGCGATGCACGTTAATTGTCGAGAGCTAAAACGTCCCCCCATTGGTGTGGTGTGGTAGTTGGGAGGGGGATGTGCCAGCCCGGTGTCCCCGTCATTGACCATGGTTCTTACGTGGTCCGCCCCAAAAACCCGGGGTTAGCTGAACAGGGGACAATATTCACTCATTCCCCGTTATCCTTCCCTTTGTACTAAAGAACAAAAATTATAAATTGTGATGTGTGCACTTTCTATAGAATGCTTATTGTAATAGCGTAAATTAAGAATAATGTTTGGTTCTTATTATTGATGCAATTTTTTTTTTGTCCCAATTTTTCGATTTTAATGCAACTTTTTTAAAAAATAAGATTTTTTTTTTTTTGAATAGATGAAAGCGTTTAATTCAAAAAAGGTTTTTTATTAAAAAAATTTTTTTCCTAGAAAAAAAAATCTTTCGAAATGGTAAATTAGATTGACGAAATAAATTTTAGATGTGGATTTTAAGAGATTCTTTTAAAAAATTTCTTCCTTTTCTTTTTTTTTAAAGCGAATCCTTCCTTCCCAGTGGCGACAGCCCAGGGTGGGTTAAGATCCTTTTACCGGCTAGCCCCCTTCCGCTAGTATTCTCAACTTAGTTCTCAAAATCAGTCTTTTTTTAGGCCATCAAAATAAAAATTTGGGCCCGGCCCCCCTTCGTTTGCCAATTCGTTGGGCAATGAAGACTTTTTTGTGGTGCGGTTGGGGGCCCTTCGCAATGGACCGCCCATTTAATTCTTGTATTTTGATGAAGTTAACGATGTCAGATTTCTTATGAGTATGAGCCGAAATTTGATCTTCTTCGCCCGTTCTATTAAAAAGAGAATAAATATTCAAGGATACTTTTTTTTTAAGGTATCCATACGTTCGAACCCTGATTTTAAAAAAAACGCATAAATGTATAATATTTATGATTTAGTGTCATTTGATTAGAATATACGTATAAAAATTTTGGACATTAGACAAAAAAAAAATTTTTTTAAAACTCATTTTTTCAAAAATAACTTAGAATAACCTTTTTT
>BMAV01007427.1:0-16693 GCA_019973955.1 Trichonephila inaurata madagascariensis
ATTTAATTTTAAAATGTTCCAAAAGACAGATTTATATTTCCAATATAAACAAGTTTTATAAGTTATATAAACTTCAGTCTTCACACACAACTTCAACTTCGTAAATAATCGAAACAAGCACATATACGTCAATAAACTTAAAATAAATGTAATCTACGTGCAATAAAAGCTTCCAACTATGATAGAAGCAATTTATCAAACATTTTATTATCCTCCTTTTTTTTTTCACTTAAGGAGTAAAAAATGTAGAAAAATGCTACATGATTCATCGCAGGCGATGTTAGAAATATGTTTGTCGTTTAAGTCTTTTGCTTTCCAGCATCAATCAGTTCTTGTTAGCGCTGAAGAAAAATTGCTTCGAAAAAATTATGGGGGTCAAAAAAAAAAACTGGTGGACATTCTAAATACAAACTTTTGGGAAAAAAAAATGTATGTGGGAGACATTTTTTCATCCAAATACCGACCAACAAATCACTACAGAGTAAATCGCCATTTTTTGTTCGATCAAAAATAAACTTTATTTTGTGACTGAAAGTTTAAAAAAAAAAATGGTGATTCTTTTGTATTCTATAAATCGGCTAACGCTTTCCTAATGGGCTTTTTGCTACTTGTATGAATAGTTTCGTAGATTTTTGAAAAGCGGGAGAAAAAAAAATGCCATTTTTTCTTTCTCTGGTTTTAAATCATATTATTTGGTACCTTCATCGAGAAAATGGCAACAACTCTATCGATCTTCGGATTCGAAAGTAGCCCTGTTAAGTTTTCCCAAAGATTGAAAGCTAAAATGAATTTAGAAGGACTTTTTTCTAAAAATTCCATAAAGAAAATGTGGCTATTTTTCATGCAAAAAACTTAAAAACTTCCTTCGTCGTTTTCTTTTGAGATTATTCGTTTCCGATAAAATGAAAAATAACAAACATAAATTGTCGTCGGGGAAAGAATTGTTTAGCACTGAGAGCAAATGCTTAAGAAATAGAACTTTTTTTAAGTTAGAAATGGGCGTTTATTTAGAAATAAGTTTTAATGCATTCATGTTTGAAACGAATAAATATCTCCAGAAAAAAAAGTAAAGGAATGAATTATTTCAATGTTCGATACTTGTTTTTTTTGTTCATTTTAATATTAGTATCCAAAAGTTTAAAATAGAGAAATGTTTATTATTATTTTAGATAATTTCTTTAAATTTTTTTTCTTTTATATATATTTACTTAATAATTCGTAAAAAAACAAAAAAATTCGAAATTCAAGTCAATTAACCGAGGAAAAAAATGTTTTAAACGTTTTATTAAACAGAAATAATTTTTTTGTTCTGATTTCGAATGCAACTTTTTTTCTTTTAAGACACATAATTAAGTTTTGTTTTTCCTGAAATAAATGATTACTTCAATTCTGAAGATTAAAAAGAAATTTGCTTACGAAAATACATGGTGAAGAAGCTTGTAAAACTACTTTTATATTCTAAATAAACTATTTATATGCTCTTATAAGAGTTAATCAATTCTTTTATTCACTTATTTTAGATATATTTTGTCGTATAATAAATTTATCTTTCCTTTAAAAAAAATCACGCGCTACAGAATGTTTACGAAGAAGACGAAGCTACGAACTAAACACAAAATTTAAGTAATTCCAAACATAATTATTTTTCTTTTTGAAAAAAAATAATAATAAAATTCAAACTAACTTGGCAATGTTTGCGTACAGATTAAATCAATTATGTGGGCAACAGACACGCAAAACTGAAAGGGAATCAATTATAAATAACACTGCAACTGAAATTCACGCAAGTATATATCAAAGTTAAAAAAATAAATAAATTACTATGTATAATTAAATTTCCATTTAATACAAATTTTGTTATGAAAAATGGAGAATAAGTATTATAAATGATGTTACGAAAAATTAAGAACAAAATAATAGTCATTTTAATGATTGGAAATAATTAAATGGTGTTTGCAAAATTTTATAAATATAATGCCCCACGTTTTAACATATTTTTAAGGTTACTGGCATTTGGCTATTTGAAGGTTCCAAATAAAGGATTTATGGGCAAAGAGAAATACCGTTTGAAGGAAACTGGCGGTATTCATTTTATTATTCTTTTCTTGTTCTTAAGAGGTATCTTTGGTTGGATCCTAGTTGAATCCAATGATTTGGCGACAAAAATTTTGCGCCAAATATTTGCGGGTTTTTTACATTAAGTTGGCAATTCTTCAACTGGAAGGAAGTATAGCAACTCTACCTAAGCGGGCTTTTTCTATCGTTACTTAGACAACGGTCCAAGTTTGCGCTATTTCCTTAGCACCATTTGGCGAAATTTTGTGGAGCCAAAATAATTAGGAATGGGGAGGGAGGGGAGGTTAACTAAGACTTTACCAGCAGCTTTAAAAAAATAATGTCAGATAATTCATTTCGAGTCCTATTTCTTTTTAAATTTAAAACTCGATACTTGGACTGCAAAATTATTGGAATCTTTCATTAATTTTTAAAGGTCCATTTTCAGACAAATACCCAGAAGAAATGGAAATAATATTTAACTGTTCTCAAACGTACGAGGGTGAGTTGGAAAATAAGTTCCCCTTGTCGACTGTGGTCAGAGTTGTGTATGAAAGTCAAAGCATAGAATGAGACTTTACAGATAAGACATAACTTTATTTTTCCACATAAATACCAAGTACATTGAGACATTAGTTATAACGCTTGATAAGCTTAAAAAACAATCCATGAAATAATCAGGGCTTTGCGTGCGGAAGAAGCGTTTAACGGCTTGTTTGACTTCAGCGTTGTTTCCAAAGCACCTTCCTGCGAGATTCTTCTTCAAAGTCGGAAACAGATGAAAGTCACTTGGTGCGAAATCAGGACTGTATGGTGGATAATGTCAGCGCTGCCAACCAAGACTTGCAATATGGTTTTGCATTGCCGTCACCGTGTGTGGTCTCGCATTGTCATCCAACAACAGAAGGCCAGATCTGAGAAACCCAGGACAGTTTTTATCGAATTCATCTGCTTGATCGCGGTTGACCTCTACCCAATGATACATCGGTGTCTTGCACGTTCACCTGCTGTTTCGTTGTTCGCCCATAGCCGTTAAACGCTTTTTCCGTACGCAAAGTCTAAATTTTTCCTGGAGGGCTTTTTGAAGTTTATCAAGCGGTATGGCAAATGTCTCAATATACTTGGTACTTAAGTGGAAAAATAAAGAGTTAAGTCTTATCTTTAATGTCTCATTCTATGTTTTGACTTTTATACTTAACTCTGACCACAGTCGACAAGGGAAACCTATTTTCCGACTCACCCTCGTATTTACTACACTCAACTTAACTTTTACACAAAACAGCCGCGAGCAAAAACTGTTAGCTTGATCGTGAACTCGTAGTCGGAGTTGTTTGAATCGTATCGTGGTTCGAATCCTAATATTACTAAAGACCCACCTGTAGAGAGGTTGATGTATGTTCTGTAAACCTTTTTATCGTATCTTTTAAGTTTATTTTATAAGTAATTTCGTACTCAATAACCCAAATGGCCAAAACATAACGATTTTGCGTAGCAACCGAACGAAAAAAAATTTTTCATAATTTTAACTTCAAAAAAGTCATTTCGTCACGTGCTACAATTATTAGTATAGTTAGCAATATTCTTAGCACACAATACTAAAATTTGTGGCGAAATTTAAATTTGTTGTTATTAAATTTAGTACATTGCTTTGGCCCTTTTTTTTTAATTTAAAACACAAATAGTACTGAAATTTCAACTGGTAATTCTACCTCATTTAAGGAAAAAAAGCCACTATCAGTTAAAATACATTACAAATTCTTACGAGGTTATACGAGGTATTGTTTCTTCAGACACGCGGTATTTAAAATGCATATATTATATAAAATTGGGCTAATTACTAAGGTGACTAAGTCGTTCATATGGGGGTATGCGTTTGGGGGGTTAACCCCAGCGTTTCTCAACTGGGGGGCCCCCTGGGGCGTGATAACCCTAAGGGGGCGCGAGTATATAAAAACCGAAAACAAACATTATTTAAAAATTATTAATTTACTGAAAGGAAAAAAAAAAAAATAATACATTCTGACATAAAAAAAAAATAAAATCACATTTACACTGATATAATACACTTATAAATGTATCATCGCACCTTATTTCTTAATTTAAAAGTTTTTAAGTCAGGAACAAGTTTAAAAATTATAGTAACTCTAGGGGATGTCAAAAAATTATATACAAATTGAATACCCTGATAATTTGTACCGTTTATAATTAAAGTTGTATTGTAGATTTACAAAAAAATATATTATTTTGAATTCGATACATTATTATTGTTTTAAAAGGGGGGGATAAAAATGATTAAAAATTGGGTCGCAATATGGTTTGAGAAGCACTGGCTTAATAAAAACTTTTGAAATTTTTAAAAAAAAAAAATTTCTTTAATTTTTCAGTTTTTTGATAGGTTCATATGTTTTGCATGATAAGTTACTTTTTTCTTCTTTTTACGTATTATCATGTTATTGTTCGAAACCTGTTATTTTGCATCAGTAGTAGTTTCACTGAAAGACTTATCCGATCGAAGATTCTTAAGGCATATTTTGCGCTTTTGTAAAAGATCAAGTGTAGATACTATATCAAAGTCTTTTATTTGTATCAACTTGCTAATTTGATTAATTCAATTCAGTGTTTTTTCCAAACTAGCTCAGTTCTGTGGGTATTTCATGATGTTATATGATTACATACTGTTTTTAACTTATTGATATCTAAGTCCTATCATTAAACTTTCGATTGTATTGAAAAAAAACTTTTATAGGTTTTAATCTTAATTTAAAAAGGTCAGGAAATGCAATGATCTTTTACACCCCTCCCCTTCCCCATAACCCTCTTTCAGGCGTTGATTTCCGCTAAATCCATTCTTAGCGGATCTCTCTTCAAACAAGTAATATAAAAAAAAAAAATTAAGTCAATTCCTACTTAGATCAACAAAGAAGAATTTTATTTTAGGTACTTTTTATTAAATAGTTACAATTAATATAAATATGTATATACATATGACAGAATCACAATATAAAATATAAATATGTATATACATATGACAGAATCACAATATAAAGTGGTCATTAATTTTTATTAATTATCATTAAAGTATCGTATTGTCATCCAAAACAATCTTGTATATAAAATTTCAGTTCAACTGAATGCTTTAAAACTTGAGAAAAAAAATCTTTTAAAGTTTTAACCCAAGTCGCACTAAAAATGAAACCAACGTGGTTCTATCTGTAATTCTTTAAATAATTTAGCTTTGGTCAATTAATTTCAATTAATTATAATTAAATTATCGTATTTTTACCCAAAACAATAGCGTATAGAAAATTTCAGCTCAAATGAGTACTTTAAAATGTGAGAAGAAAACCTTTTTAAGTTTTGACACAAGTCGCCAAAATGGTCGCTAAGTCACCAAAAATGATGCCAATGGGGCTGTATTTGTAATTCTTTGAATAATTAGTTTTAATCAATTATTTTTTATTAATTATAATTAAATTACTCTATTGCCATCCCAAATAGTCATGTATATAAAATTTCAGCTCAATTGAGCACTTTAAAATGTATTTTATTTACGATTAAAAATTTTACCAAGATAAATATATAGACAGTGTGAACTAATCGTGGGAATTGAAAAGATAAACATGCTTGCTATATTTAAAGTCCGTAGGGGGGGAAGTTCAAAAACGAGAATTTTCACTCAAAATGCCCTTGAGAGTCAGTTTCCGCAAGCCCCGTTATCAGCAGTCTCTACTCAACAAAATAAACATGTTTGCCAATTTTCAACTATGTTTGCCTAACATTTAAAAAACGGGAATTTTATTATCTAGCCCCCCCTAACCCCCCTTCCCCACCTTGGGAGCTGACTTCGCAAAACCCTTTTTTAACGGATATCTACTCAACAAAAAACATGCTTCCAAATTTCAGGTCTCTACGTCAAATAGTTTCGGAGATCTCGTAATGAATGTGTGAGTGACTGAGTGAACGAGTAAGTTGTGGGTGAGCTGTTTTTTTCTCCTATATATAAATATAGACAATTATATATATTGAACACAAAAATTTAGCTTTTAGACATAAACAGTATCAATGTGGAACGTAAATTTTTAGCGAATGAAAAAAGAATTATATGTAAAATTTTTGATTAATTGGTATTTAATATATTAATATTTTTTTGAAAATGCCGCAACTTAATTTTAGCAGATCTGATTTGTTCTTTTCAGAGCGGGCCCTGCAATTATATATATATATATATATAATCTCCTTGAGAGATTCATTATTTTCTCTTTTCTTAATTCACATATTGCGGTTCATCATCCACGTGTCAGATATAGGCAACTTTTCAACATGGCTCTTTTTTTTTTTTCCTATTATGTCGAAAATTTCTGCTGTAGGAAAGGTTGACCCATAAACATTTAACCCAAATTGCTGGCCTAATTCAGCGACAGCTTTAGAAATCATAATAGGTCTCCAGTTTAGTCCAAAGACTTTTTTGTATCTACATTTGTTGTGTGTCTTGTGAATTCCAATTTCTTTCTTCTTTAGCACTGTAGATTCTAGAACTTATTCACTTTTATTTTATTATACTATATTATATATATATATATATCTGTGTGTGTGTGTGTTATCTTGAATGAATTATTTTTTTGTTGAAACCTCTAGTTACATTTTAAAAATAGAAAACTTTTTTTTTCTTTAAGAAAGTTTCTGTAGGATTCCGAAGAGTAAGGAACTTATTACTTATACTAAATGTGTATATATAATTTTCATTATATACTTAACATGAAGTATTGAAAACATTTTCTTCAGTTTTTATACTTCTGTTTATAAGCCACATTATATTTATGTTTATAAGTTTTTTAAGTAGTAGAAAATTGCTCACATTTTTTTTTAGTATAAATTTTTTTTCAACCTATCACAACCCGAAACATAATTTGGATTTTAAAAAATATGTAACATGATTTTTCATTGAAATTTAGCTTTTTTTTTTTCTAAAAGTAGGACTTAATTATAACAATATCCTTTGAAATCACTTTCATTTTTTTTCTTTTAAAAAGTAAATGAAGCATTTTATCCTATTATTTTAATATTTACTTGAAAAATTATGAAATATAAATTAACATTATCTGCATTACACAGGAAATAAAATCAAATGCATCAATGTTTTAATCTTAAAACAGAATAAAACAAAAATTACTAGTTACTTAAAATACATTGCGTATTTTATTGCTAGCCAAATAAAATATTTAACAATGTAAATTAATACAGATATTTATGCAAAATGCTTATTAGACTAACGTAATATTTAAAGCTGGATGAAAATGAAACATATTTGACATCAAGCGAGAAATCAAAGATTTAAAAATAAAATTAACAACAAGCACCTTAAAATTGAAAAGTATAAAGCATTATATTTAAAAATGGGGGACCTTTGCGTAAATCACACACAGTACACATATTGTAATGAAAATAAAGGCAGCATTTTCAAAAAGGAAAATTTAAATTAACTCCATCTACATACCATGGCGCCATCTGTTGCATTTAATCAATATTATAATTTTGTATAAAATGTCATCGATGCTCTCAAAATTTTTCAAAAATATTTTTTTCAGTATTGTGACACAATCTAAAGTGTCTTTGATAGAAAAAAATTTTATTAGGATTAAGGGAGATTGTCCTTGAACTGTTTTTATAAAGTGACATAAAACCCTGAATTTTATTCTGAAGAACAGTATCTGCCAGCTGAAAAAGAAACAAAAAGAAATTTTCTATATTATTACTACTACTCGAAATATTTTTTAAAAAAAAAATAATTTCGAATTGTGAAAATATCCGTTCTCTTTATATCTTAATTCCTTTTACTTAAAACAGGACCAATTTACTTAAATTTGTACCAATTCTTTTCCACTCATTCAAGGGTCTTTATCAAAAATAATTTATTGTTGTTCTTTAAATTTCTAATTGTGTGTGTGTGTGCGTGTGTGTGTGTGTGTGTGTGTGTGTGTGTGTGTGTGTGTGTGTGTGTGTGTGTGTGTGTGTGTGTGTGTGTGTGTGTGTGTGTGTGTGTGTGTGTGTGTGTGTGTGTGTGTGTGTGTGTGTGTGTGTGTGTGTGTGTGTGTGTGTGTGTGTGTGTGTGTGTGTGTGTGTGTGTGTGTGTGTGTGTGTGTGTGTGTGTGTGTGTGTGTGTGTGTGTCACTTTACAAAAACTATTTCAATTAAGATCCTTATATTTAAGTTACATGTTATGTCTGATAGTAGCTAATTATTTAAGAAGAATTACACACATCATCCGTGTATTTCTACGTAGTAGACATGAGTCCCGTACATCCACATACTTCCATTCGATATTTATAGGATATGTACTAAATATAATAGACATTTAAGGTATCCGACTACGTTCGGAACCGTGATTTTGCAAAAGCGTGTAAATGGATAATATTTAAGATATTTAGCATAACTTAGATTAGACAATGTACATAAAATTGGGTTAAGAATAGTATTACAATAAAAAATTATTTAAGTACACTATTTTGACAAAAAATTAACTTAGAATAACCTTTTTCCAAATGTTCTCCTTTCGTAAAAAATGCTTCTATTGTATTAATATTTTGCCTGTCTATAGCTCAGACCTCTGTACAGAGGCTCAACTAGAATTTTTGAAATGCATAACTCGGAAGTCGGTTTATCCATTTACGAAAACAGAAGTTAGAAATTTTAAGAAAATACGCCGATAATTACTTCAAATGGTTATAACTCTGAAAATAATGTGAATTTTTCAAAACTCATAGTTGAGCCTCTGAACAGAGGTCTGAGCTATATACAGGCAAAATATTAATACAATAGACGTATTTTTTACAAAAGGAGATTTGGGAAAAAGGTTATTCTAAGTTAATTTTTTGCCAAAATATTGTATTTAAATATATTTTTTTTCATAATGTCCTTAAAACAATTTTATACATGTATTCTAATCTAAGTGACACTAAATATCATGAAAATTATACATTTATGCGCTTTTTTAAAATCATGGTTCTCTGAACGTAGTCGGATACCTTAATGGATTTCTGGCTGATGTAATTGATAATGATAGGAAGAATACATATGAATATGAATGGTAAATCGAATTGGTAAATATTTTTAAGTGTTTCGACTAAGTTTTTCGAACTTTTGAAGTAAAAAAAAATTTACCATCTATTTTCAGTTCATATCAATTTTAGTTTTACCCTATTCCTTTGTATTTTTTCACATAAAACACGTGGCAAGATAATTGTTTTCCTCAAGATATGTTTTTAAATAATTGTATAATCCCAAATTCCAAAACCAGATGATTTCTACTACAAAGCAATCTACTTCAATCTTAAAATTTAACAAACAGCGATGTTCATTTTTGAAAATTAGAATCATATATGCATTTTGGATAAACCATTGATAACATTAACTGGTTTCTACCTATAGATTATTACTGTGTAAAAATATAACTAGGTAGGATATTATGAATTTCTGGGATAGCTATAGAATTGTTATGACATCATACACAAGCTTTTCTTAAATAGCCACTGAATTTTTAAAAACTGTAACAGTCTCAAATATGTATGCATTACATGGTATACATTACAATCCAAAATGTTTACATCCCCTAAGTATGAGTTATCTGTAGTACCATTCCTTCATATAAAACAATGTTGATTCGAATGTACACTTCTTGTAGATTATTATCTACAAGAAGTTTATCAGCTTCTGAGTTATCAATATTTCAGAAACATGAATGCAGTTATCTATATATATAAGAGAAAATCGACTCACTCATCGCGAGATGTCCGGAAATATTAGATCTACAGACTTGAAATTTGGCAAACGCGTTTCTTTTGTTGAGAGGTGATCCACTAAGAATGGATTTTGTGGAAACCGACTCCCAAAGGGAGTGAGAAAGAGTAAAAGATAAATATACTTCCGTTTTAGAAACTCCATATCTTTCCAAAGCGATAAGAATGTTTTAAAGACAATCGAAAACTTAAAATTAGGATTTAGATATCAATACTTAAAAACAGTATAAAGTCATGCAATATTATGAAATACTCAGTGAAGAGGCTGGGCTACGGTTAGTACGGGGACATAATGAAAAATATAGATAAGAACTTGATGATTGTGAACTTTGAAGCTCGCCCATCTAACGAAACTTTGTTCGGTTTAGTTTCGTAAAAACAAATGAAAATAACTATTTTTTCGGAGGATGCATTAGTTTTAAAGCACGATTAAAATCAATTTTTTTAAGAAGCTCCAAGTGAATCTCACTAAATGACAAAGGCTATACAACCAAGTATCTCCTGCAAATATTCACTCGATTAGCAAAAAATGCAATTACCAGTAACGAACTTTTGGCAGATGCAATGGATATAATTTGGAATAGTATGTTGTGTACTGCAGTTATTATACTTGATACCTCAAAATAATATTTAGATCTGTCATATTTTTTACATATTCTTAGGAGTATACAGATGCATCACACAATTACAATCCGTTAAAAAAAATGATAAGACCATTTTTGTTTTAGAAATTAGAAATAAAGAAAAGTTCTAAATGTAATTTAAACGCATGAAATACGGTATTGTAATACACTTATTCTAACTCCCATGATTTTTGAATAACAAAAAAGTGATTCAGTTAACCAAAAATATTAGAAATTATTGGAAAATTGTTAATAAATTGTCTGACTACTTCTCTAAAAACAAAAAAGTATTAAAAAATAAAATTGTATAAATTTTCTATTTTTCTATAAAACCTTAAGCGCCTTGTTTTTCATCGAAATCATCAGGTTCAGTTCCAGAAATATTGTACCATTCTCTTATAATAGTTACTGTTTGGATCAAATTGTATTTGTATTATAATCAAACGTATTTTTGTCAAACATTTCTTATTTGTATGTTCTTTAAATGTTTGCACTTTATTTCTGTTAAATTCTTATTAATATGTATTTTATATAAAATAATAAATTTTTTTGTCATGTCATTTATCATCCCCACTGACTATATATTCATCTTTCGAGGAATGGCAACGTGTTGTTTGTTTTGAAAGCTATTTGTGTAATAAGAATCTGTGAAATAAAGCTTTCCCTTACACAAAGCTGCTGGAACTTGTTTAAAAGCTTCCTTCGCAAAATGAATTGTGTTTTTAAAATAAAAAATTTTATAGTCATTTCTGTTGATTAGCTACTTCCAGCTCATTGGAGGATGAAAATGATTTAGTATTAGCTTAAACTAGTGGTCTTCAAACTGTGTCCCATGGAACCTTGGGGTTCCACAAGGCATACCCAGGGATTCCACGAGTCACAAAAAGTCCTAAAAAAATTATGAATGTGAATGCAAAGTGGATTTTCATTCTCTATGTAGTTTATATAGCCACAAACATCTAACGCTCATCCCAGTTTTTAAGAAATTAAACATTTTATTTACGCATAATAACTTTATTTTACACGTTTTTTTAAACTTTTATTATAATATAATAAAAGAACATTAGGGCATTTATCTTTTTATATACTAACTATTATATTATGAATATTTTTTGCTTAATAACTGGGTTTCACGAAATAATTTTTACTTTTTGAAAAACTAAATAGTGTTCTAATGGAAAAAGCACATTTTTTCATTTTAGGAGACTATAACTATAATGAAGGATAAGGAACAAAAATAATCGATACATGTATCAACAAATTCGACATTAAAATCTACATTTAAGAAGTTCCTAACAACTCCTAAATTTTAGATTGCAAATTCATGCAAAATGCACATGATTTCTCACACAGCTATAAACATTTCAATGTCATTCAGAACAATGTATTTTAGTGAACAATATTTCTCAACGTGAGTGACTATAAAAATAAAATATAAAAACCTGTTAAATGCAGAACATGAAATGTGACTCTGCAGATAATTCCAATATAACTATACTTCTACAGTTTAAGGAAAAAAATGCAAGCACATATCCCAGTTGCTAAATATAATGCATGGGTATGTAACACTTGAATCATAAATTAATATCATTAATGTGTGTGTGAGTAAACTATATTAAAATCACACTTTTTAATGAGAACTTTCATAACCTCGCGCGCCACCAAGTATCACACTGGGGCTTACATAGAAGTAAGCAGCGTGAAGCACACATCACAAAGAAGAGAAGGATTACAACACAAACATCAATGTCTTACCCGGGATTCAAACCCAGACCCTACGGCATCGCAGTCAGCGTCAATAAACACTATACCGAATGGACGACATTAAAATCATATTAAAAATGTTTAACAACAAATACAATACTTTTTTTAATTGTCTTAAATAAAGTATCAATAACAAGTCTCTCTACTTTAAATATTATTATGTGATCTACTTTATTATTTTAAATTTTATTCTTCTAAGTACATGCGCGTGGGAAATGGGGTTCCCTGAAAACACTTTATATTTCTACGGGTTTCATGAGTTGCAAAAGTTTGAGGACCACTGGCTTAAACTTTTCAACATAATAAACCCCGCAAAGGTTTTTCAAAAAGCTCAGATCTGGACTTGGACTTGACCGTAGAAAAAACATATAACTTTTTCATTTTAAAACAAATCGTGAAGGATTTACTTTTAAGCAAGAAGCATTATTCTCTTGAAATATCCTATTGGCATCAACTAATAAAAGCCTACACTGTATCAAGTGATCATATAGCATTGCTCGCGATGTTATGCACAGACACTATACATCCCGAAATTCTCTGTAAACCGCACAAGCCATCATGATTCATACTTCCTTCCTGGTCCTTTTCCAGTTTATCAACTGAAGCATTCTTTAAGTATTCCCTCCTCTTTTAATAAGTGCTTGTAGTCGTCGGTAATATCAAGGTTAAATTTCTATTCATCTGAAAGTATAATTTGTTTTCACTCATCTTTCCAATACATTGCATTTCTAGATTCTCTCAATCTCTTTTCTCGTTGATATTTCAATAACTTTAGTGTGTTTCTTCATTTTTATAAATTTTGTATAAGTATTTATAGTTAAAGACTCTTTCAAACTGTGACACGTGAAGTAATTTTGCTGAAATGTTTCGCAATTACATGAATTTAAAGACCTTTTAAGATTGATAGGCAACAGATCTGATGATGGTTTGATCCTGTCAGAGATCTTTTACTTCCAGGTCATTTCATTTTGTTTGGATTGTCTTTTCTAATATTGAATGGTAGTTTTACAACGCTTTATTAATTCTCTAGTTATTTCTCTATTAGATTTATTAGCATCTTTACAAAACAAAATTTTTTCACTTGACATTCAGATAATCCTTTGCCCCGTGATATCTACAAATAAATCATGGATAACACAATCAAAACCTGCTCTTTTGACTTTCCGGTATTGAATTCACGAAATACACTGCTCAAAAAAGATTAGGGAAGGAAGAAAAAGTGAAAAACAGTTGCACGATAGCCAAGCATGGGCATAAAAGGGAGATTACAGGCGTAACAAAATGCAATGCAAAAAAAGAGAAGCAAAAAAAAAAAATTATATGGGAACTTGAATTTTTTGGAATAGTATAAAGAACATAAAATGATGTTTCAGGCCAACAATTTAGTTACATGTAAATGACAAAAAACTGATTGTTTAGAACTGACACAGGATGCTAAACACTAGAACGTTCATCGGTATCGATTGGACACCGGAATCTGTTTAGTTTGCTCTACTTTCCGAATTTTTTCAGGGAATTTGAAAAATTTTCGTGGTTTTTAGTCATTTTTCATGATGATTACACAGAAAGAGTTTTGTAGTTCCAAGTTAATTAGGACATATTTGACAACTAAATATACCAAGAACGTCCATTGATGTCGTTTCGACACCAAGGCAATTTGTCATTGTAAATAGTTGCCGCTCCGCAAAAGATAGTTCACTAAGTAGATAATATTAGTAAAACAAACTTCCAGAAGTAATATCGCCCATTTATTTGACCTTCAATGCAGTGTTATTGGGTTGACAGTGGAAATGAGTTAGTCATACTAAAATCATTGTGTCTAAGCACTGCCGTTGTTAGTCGAGAGTGAGCCCTGTATAAAAATTCCTTGGAGCTCTATTTGGGGTCTTTTAACACTTTACAACTGTTTGCTTTCGCATGTTGGGGCCCCGTATCATTGATACGGCTGATACGGCGGTAGCTACGCCCCTGTGTCTAAGTGTTTCGTTACATAGCCTTTTCTTATCTGCTCATGAAAAGAGTTTCATTCGATTTTTGAACCTTGTGTAAAACAGACACCTTGAAACAATGATTCGTAGAAAAGGTTTAAAATCTGAATAAAATTGCTAATTTGTTGCGAGAGCTTTCTGAGAATGAATCGGATGGTGTGTGTGTGTGTGTGTGTGCGTGCGTGCGTGCGTGTGTGTGAGTGAGTGTGGTGCGTGGTAGTAGGCCTGTGTGTGTGTGTGTGTGTGTGTGTGTGTGTGTGTGTGTGTGTGTGTGTGTGTGTGTGTGTGTGTGTGTGTGTGTGTGTGTGTGTGTGTGTGTGTGTGTGTGTGTGTGTGTGTGTGTGTGTGTGTGTGTGTGTGTGTGTGTGTGTGTGTGTGTGTGTGTGTGTGTGTGTGTGTGTGTGTGTGTGTGTGTGTGTGTGTGTGTGTGTGTGTGTGTGTGTGTGTGTGTGTGTGTGTGTGTGAGAGAGAGAGAGAGAGAGAGAGAGATCTGCCTTGCTCTAATTTAGATTCCGATGAAGACATAAAATTGAATGAAAGTAAATGTGAAGAATCTGAAAAAAGTGCAGTTAAATTGATAATATTCCAGTAAATTCTGATATACATGTCACTGGGATGTAACAGAATGGAAACCGCATAATAGTAATGTTCCTGGCAGATTTACGACTCGAAATATCTTTTACGACAAAGCAGTGGTCCCACAAGCTTCCCGAAACATAATGTCAACGTCAAATTTTTATGTGTGTGATTTAAAGGGACATAATATATCATAATTATATGAAATAATATTAAAATTAAACCCTACTGAACAGTAATCCTGCAGTTATTTAGTTATTACACTTATTTTATATATTTTTCGCGGTGTCGAAATGGCAGCGGTGGATGCTTAAGGGTAATCGAAATCCCAGACGTTCTAGTGCTAATATAGTGTGTAGTCTCCCCTAACTGCTAAGACTGCCATACCCGTGTTTAACGAGTATGCGATGAGGTTATCAATGAGACTGGAGAATACTATTCCACTCTTCAAGAAGTGCTATTTCCACGTCCTGAACTGTAAGCAAAGACAGTGATCTCGCTGAATGCGTCGTCCAAATGAGTCCCAAGCATGCTGGATAAGATTTAGCTAAAGAGAACATGCTGGCTACTCCATAAGTTGTACTGTCTCAGCTTCAAGGAAGTTCTCGACAAGACTTACTGCATGATTTCTTGCATGATCCTGAATGAAAAGAAAAGAATCACCGATGGCTGCAGCTTGATTTACAACATGGGGTTTTGGGATTTTGTTTGCATATCTTTGAGCTGTCAAATTTCCATTCTGAATATTGTGTGGGTCAATACGTTCACCTATGCTTATACCAGCCCATACCATCAAACCACCCAGACTGTAACGAGATCTTTCTTGGACAAATATAAAGTTATTCCGAGTGCTCCTTTCTCGAGATACCAAAACACGTTTGGTGTCGCACTCTAAACTGAATCCGGACTCATCTGTAAACAGCAAACGAGATTTGCATCCACTCTCAATGTTCAGCAGCCCTTTTTCTTCAAGCCACACGTTGTCTTACTGTCAACGAATAACCACCATTAGTCTCCGTACATACAGGCCACACACATGAAGCTTCTTTTGGCTTCAGACCCTTCGTCCTGTTGCCAAAAGAAACCACCTTTGAACCCGCGTCGTATTAGCTGTTCTGTCTTGACGAGTTGTAAACAGGGTATATCGTCATTATTTGCTGGGGTAGCCCGTGGATGACCATGTCTTGTCCGACGTTGAACATGTCCTGTTTCTTAGAATCGATTCCACAGTCTTACAATGACACTTCTTCCCAATCCAGCATTATACGCTAGAGTTCTTTGTGTTTGCCCGAATTCTAATTTTCCTATAATACACCAAGCCATGGATTCGGGTAGATCACGGTGAGTAACATTTTCCTGTCACATTTTCTAAAAAGAACAACCAAAAGGTTGAATTTCATGATGAAAAACCACAGCTTCTACGAAATTAATATTTCCTTTTTCGGGTTTTTGGCATCATGAACCTCGATTTGTATATGAAGTTTTATTCTTCTGATTTCTGCTACACGTTAGACTATGGATGTTTTGTTTTACGTTAGTTATAAGAAGAAACATCTGCGCGTTATTTCGTTAAATCCATATGATATTTAGCAGTGTACATACGTATATGTTTAATAATGATTCTGATATGCCGCATAATATGCTTATTTTCTTTGGTGGTTTTAAAATGTCTAAACAGTCATTATATTTAATTTTTAGAAAAATGAAAAGATCTTAATAAAATTTCAGTTAATTGTTGCAATTGCAGTTAGTATGTAAAATATTTCATATAAACACACTCGCCAAATATTTTCATATAATATCTTCTTCAAAAAAAGGCATCAAATCGTTACTGGTTTTAACGCACTACAGAAAGTTACTAATATCAATCAAGATTTTATGACTTATTGATATA
>BMAV01007428.1:7493-22979 GCA_019973955.1 Trichonephila inaurata madagascariensis
CATGTATTTTTTGTTAAAATATGGCCAATTTTAGGCTTAAATTAGACGCTATTTACACGTTATGTTAAACATAATAAAATAAATTATAATGCGTAAAATTTTTTTAAAAAAAACCATATAATTTTACTCAGAAAACAGTTACTAATAAATTAATCTAATATATTTGAAATGTTTTAATTTATTATTGAACTAAAGGTTAAAACGTGCAAGGAATGCAAATTTTTCAAAAATTTCTCATTTATCACAGAAAAAAAATCATAAAAAAAAGTAAACATGCTATTTTTTCTTAATCCCTACGTCACAGCATACATACTATAATGATGCACAATTATACAAAATTTCAGACAATACTCTACAGAACTTTTTGAAATATCATGCTTACCGTGTTGTAAGATATCAAAAAATCTGTTTCAGAGAAAAAATGCATTTAAAGATTTAAAATTCAAAATTTAAAAAACCTACAACCTCTCTATATCAAAAGGACAAACCTTTTCAAAATAATTATGAATATTATACACTTTTTTCAAACTTTTATCTTTTAATACTTTTAACAATTTTATAGTGTCAAAAAACTTTTAAAGTCTAAGTGCATAGTTTACGAAATACAGATTAGACATATAAAAAGCACTTAAAAAAAACTTATTGCATTAAAAAATAAAAACATTTTACATAGAAAAACAAATATATATTCTTCCATATTATTTTAGAAGTTAAGAAATATTTAATACTTAATATATTTGTGTTGTTTTACCAGTAAACATTCACGAAAAAGCTCTTAAAAATATTGTTTATCACAAAGGTTATCATAAATTAGAATAAAAATCATGCAAAGAAGTACTTAAAAACCCTCCATATGAATATACTAAGTCTTCTGTTTTTTCATCCTTAGTACTTTTTTTTCGAGACAATTTTGAAATCGGTAAAGAGTGTCTTAAAGATGTTGAAATTCGTCTTTTTTTAATCAAATTTAAGTAACTCTTGAGCAACACTTTCAGGAAGGGAACCATTTACATTTCGAATTACTGATAATATACTAGCATAACCAGAATTAAAAAGTATTAAAGCTAATAACCATAATTATGGCTTCTTCCTTGAAAACTTTAAAATCTGAATTGAAAAAAAACATTATCCAAGGTATTTTCTTGGAGAATACCTCAAATTTGTCGTCTTATAGACAAAGATTGGAGCGTTTAGCGGGTATATTGAAATTTCAAGAACTCTTAAAACTGTATCCCATTCCCATCAAAATGATACTAAATGAACATGGATTTCACACTTCGGACTGCATCTACCCATGAAGGGATAAAAGGTTGCATCAAGGGACATATATACGGTACGATGTACTAAGCTTTTGAAAATTATCAGTGTTCATAAGTGATATTATTCAAAATGCTTGCATTGGCCCGGCGTTGTATGAACATTTTTAAATACATAACATATTGTCATGGAAATTTCACTCCCCCAAATCAGCTAAGTTGGTTAGTAAATTATACTGCAGTGCCTATTTTATATAACAGACCATTGTTCAAAAACATATTTGACAGACTGTGCATCAATAGTATCAAAAAGTACCTACAAGATGTCTGGTTACACTGATTCAAGGTTGAAAAGTATCAGCAAGATGTCCATCAAAAAGTATCCATAAAAAGTCTGGTTACACTGATTCAAGGTTGGAAAACATCAGCCAATAGGAATCTATTCACGTGACCCGGCAGTCCTTACCTACGCATCTCCAGTCTGGGGCCATGCAGCAAAAACCAATATAAATTCCATTGAAAGCTCCCAAAGTATTTTATTAAGACAAATTCTCGATGCCCACTGGTTTATGAGAAATACCGATATCAGAGCTTCCTGTAATATCCCCACAATTAGGCAGACCATCCGTAAATTATCTACCAAATTCTTTAATAATATTGACGGGCATGATAACCCGTCTATACGCGATATTCCTAATTATTACTCTCATTTTTCTGTCAGAAGACCAAGAGATGTCTTGGTCAACCCTGATTTTGATTAATTCCACTATCTCCTTTATAATTTTTCTAATCTTTTAAAATTTCTCTTTTTTCCTCCTGCATCTCGACTCAGTCGATTTGCAGTTATCCCCTGATTAGCTCCCCAACTTCTCAAATCTATATATACCCTATTAGCAGAACTTTTGGTTCGGCCAATAGGAACGCACCCTCTTCCCTTCAAGTTCCGATGCCCACCTCCGAGAACTTTTCCTGCTCTTTTTTGATTGACAGCTCCTTACTGCACCCAGATTGGACAGGCATAGCTCCGCCCACTTTCAGTTTTCACCATCTACTGTTTTGTTAGCTCTTAAAAGAGCTTTTTTCCTTTTATTTCCTTCTAACTGTTTCTAATTATTTTAAGTTTTCCTTATTTTAAATTATCCTTTTAAAATGGGCAAAGGTATAACTCTTTACAGTCATCTTTAATTCCAGGATAGGAGATTAGAGTCCGACAGGACTAAGTGCTCCAAAACATATACCCAACGCAGTATAAAAGGCGAGCGCTCAGCCGCCAGTAACATTCTCACTCTGCACAGCAGTATGTCTTCTTTAGCCTTTTTCGCCCACGCCAACGTGTTTAACCATGGTGGCCAGCTTGTCCCTGTCAAATTGTCCATTGCCAGCATTCCGGAGGATGGCAAGGACCCAGAAGTGATTTGCATCACGGTGGATCACTCCAACCTCCTCACAACCTCCATAGACGGTCGAGCCAACCAGTACATCAACGAACGGCTCAGGCTGAAAAACCACCTGCCCGGATCCGTGCCTCTGGAATACCTGTCCTTTTGCGTCAGGGCAAGTTTTGTCACCTGGCCCGAGGAAACAGAGGCTTCATTGTCGTCAAGGGATCCGACCAGCGAAACATTTTTGAAAAGCTGGGACTTTTCACCATCAACTTGGAAACGCTGCCCCATTTTCGGGATTTGAATGACCTCACCCTGCCTGAGGTGCACGAGAATTTTGACATTTCCGAGTGCACCATGGTGAAATCGTATCGATTTGCGCGATACCTACATCATTTTAACAAGCTACAGGCTGAATGCAAAAAACAGACGTCCCATCTGGTAGAGTGAGTGAGTGCAAAAAAATGTTTTTTTGAAAAAAGGGGGATCGAGTCGATACAAGAGTCGACTCGGTCCCCCTTTTTTCAAGACACACACTATGCCAACGTTGGAGAGCCTATTTTTAAAACTTGTGCTGCATCGCAACATGTGCATCAGCCAATAGGAATCGTTTCACGTGACACCACTAGAGTATAAAAGGCCAGAAGCCATCACACAGCCTTAAATCAATCATATTGTCATGGAGCATGCTAAACGTTTTTCGTCAAGACTGTCAGGATTTAAAGTGATTCATATTCTCAGATTCTGGCAGTCTTATCGGTAAATGTTTTTAGCCAAAATCTTCAAATCCGAAAATTGGGGGATCGAGTCGACTCGGTCTCCCATTTTTTCGGGTCCATGTATACACCAAGATTGGAATGCATCAAATATAAATGAGACTTACTGTTGATAATGGTCGTCTGCTTTTCACACCGAGATTGGAGAGCTTGTCTCGTTCAATTGTCTTGTTCCTTGCTTTTCACACCAAGATTGAAGGGCTTGTCTCGTTGAGTTGGCATCCCCCGTTTTCTCACAAGATGCATACATTTCATTTGACATGTCAAACATTTCATTTGTAGATAACCCCTTCCAGATGCCTACATTTCATTTGACATGTCCCGAATTTCATTTGTCGATAGTCCTTTCCAGATGTCTACATTTCATTTGTGGATGACCCCCTGTCTAAATTGTCTCTCTGGGGTGGCATGAAAAATTTTTCTCTCGCCCCGTGAAAAAATATTTTTGGGAGAAATCTGAAAAAAGTTGTTTGTTCATACCTCAATGCTCTCCCTTCATACTTTGCTTCAAACAGGAATCGAGACCCTACATTCAATGTTGGAATAAAAGGTGGGTGAAACATGGACAAGATTCATACAAAAGAGCCGTTAAAACTCCCATGTTGGATTGAAATCTTAAATACAAGGTGTGGGTAAAAAGTAAGTGAAAAATGGACAAGAGTCATAGAAAAAGAGCCGTTTGAACAGAAAAGGTGGGAACGAGACCACAAAAATACGGCATGGAGAGGGTATTTGTTTCAAACGAGATGATTTTCGATTCAAATGAGATGATTTTCGATTCAAATGAGATGATTTTCGATTCAAATGAAATGATTTTCGATTCAAATGAGATAATTTTCGATTTAAATGAGATGGCGATTCATTTCAAATGAGAGGGTTTTCGTTTCAAACGAAATGGTGATTCATTTCAAATGAGAGGGTTTTCATTTCAAATAAATAGATTTCGATTCAATTGAGATAGTTTTCATGGTTAATTTTAAACGAGATGGTTCCCATGATTAGTTTCAAATAAGATGGATTTCGATTCAAATGAGAGGGTTTTCGATTCAAATGAGATAGTTTTCATGATTAATTTTAAACGAAATGGTTCCCATGATTAGTTTCAAATGAGATGGTTTTCAATTCAAAAAAGGTCGTTTTCCATTTTCAATCATTTTTTAAAAGGGTCACGGTGCTCAGCTATTTTTTCGACCGACTGTAATAATCTTTGGCTTATTCTTCATATTGATCCACATTCCACTATTACGTTTAGAGATGTTTTGGAAAGAGCACTGAATAACAAATCAACTTTCATGACATTTTTAAAGAGAATGAAATTTTTTAGTATTTACTAATTTATTGGGCTTTTTCTTCCTTTTTTTTGAGGGATCATAGCCTGTGTTGATCTATATCCCCTTCAACCTTTCAATCAATCAATCAATTTTGGCATCATTCATTTTGGCTTGCATTGGTTTTGAAATGATATGTTGTGAAGATATTTTAATGAATTCCAAATTTTGAGACATAATTTAAAGGACTAAATTGTTAACTTGGAACAAATCTATCTTAGTGTCAACATCACTTTTTTTGTCGCCATGTCTAATTCAGAAGCGGAACTAGCAAAAATGGTCCGTGCATTTAGGGTTTGTGACTTGCGATCGCTACTTACTTACGCTGGACGAAACAAGAGCGGCAAGAAAAGTGATTTATTAGAACACGCTTCGGAACTAATTAAACTACGATCAGCTGCTGTTGATATGAAAATAATAGAATTATATCACTGCAGATTAAATCAAACTCGTGCTCGTTCAGGTGGTTATATGTATTCTATGCCTCCTTTGTTAAATAATGTTATGAGTTACGGCAATCGTCCTGCTCATCAAGGACCCATGGGTGGCCCTGGAATGTCTAATTATGTTCCACATATGTTAGCACCCCCAGCGCGTCTTAATGTCTTGCCTCAATATCCTGATGTCAAGTTTAAAGAATTGCCGTTTTATGATGTATTGGCTGAATTATTGAAACCTACAAGTCTCGTAACATTACCAAATGAACGTTTTCAAAAGCAAGAATTTTTATTTTGCCTAACCCCTCAGCAAGTACTGAAATTTCAGTCTAATAATGATGTGCAAGTGCAGTTGAGAATTTCCCTTTTAAATTATAGTTGTGATCAAGATGATGAAATTCCTTCAAAAATTCATTTAAAAATAAATCAAAAAGTAACTAATCTGCCCAATCCTATCCCAAGATACAAGTCTGATAAAGAACCTCACAGACCAAGACAACCCATTGACATTACTCACCTTACAAAAATAACTGCAACAGAACCTAATGAGGTTCAAATTTCTTGGGCATCTCGTAGTGCAAAGCCCTATGTATTGGGCATATTTTTAGTCCATAGACAGAATTCTACCACGTTAATAAGAAGACTAAAAAGAAAGGGATTAAAAAATCCAGATCATACGACAGCTATGATCAAAGAGAAACTTTCACTCACAAACAGCATAATTGCATCAATGATTTTAAGATCCTCTTTAATGTGCCCTCTTGGAAAAATAAAAATGGAATTTCCTTGTCGTGCATTGACTTGCACTCATATACAGTGCTTCGATGCTGCACTGTATATACAGATGAATGAAAAAAAACCCAAGTGGATTTGTCCTGTTTGTGATAGACCAGCATATTTCAAAAATCTGGCTATTGATGGACTATTTTTTTTATATTGCTCAGCAAGCTCCTGCAGAATGTACTGAAGTTCAGTTTCATGAAGACGGATCTTGGACTCCTGTTATGCCAACTGAGAAGCTAGCTGAAATTAACAATCCGTCAATCAATCTACCTCCACCCAAAGATGTATCAAAGGTTCAAGTTTCTAAACCAAAGATGTATCAAGTTTCTAAACCTGTTGAAATAGTGGACTTGGTGTCTGACAGTGACACTGAAGATTCGTGGCCCATACTTCCACCAAAGAAAAAAAGAGTATAAATCCACTAATTCTGAAATGTCACCAGAGGAAACTCAACACGGAAGAAACAAGCTCAAAATCATTTGACCCTTTTGTGCTTTAAGTTTATCCAAAGAAAAAACACTAAAAATCCTTCCTCGTGTTCCTCATAAAGCTTCACTTCGCCCTTTACCCGAATCTCTTGATATTCATCTTTCCAATCTGAATGTTATTCTTGGAGCTTCATCGTCAACTTTAAATGGACCAAGGATGTATCACACTCAACATTCCATAATTTTAACTTTTATTCCTTAATTGAAGGTCAGGGGGAGTCTTTGGCTGAAGAAGATTCTCCAGATGTCATTAACGTAGATTAGTTATGTTAGGGTTTCATCTTACTAAACTCTGTGGCACAACAGCCCATGAGGGCCAAGGCTTGCTGTGCTCAGTGTATTTGACCTTGGGCCGTCAGGTGCATGAACAGATGTTCCAGTCGGGTGGTCAGTCTGATGTGAAACCCCCAGTGTTTAATTACCAAGCAAGCTTGGTACTCATTTATCGATAGTTAGATTATAGATTTGTGTTCATTTGTGAGTTGTATCTGTTCTGTTTATAGATTGTGTATGGTGAGTGTTTTAAATAAAAATTTCATTGATTTTAAATTCACTTTTACTTTTAATTCTTAATTTTTGCCTAACAAGAGGTAGATTAATTCATTATGTTTTTTGTACATTTTGTAAATTTAATTATGTATGCTTGTATTTCATTAATTTCTGAGCATTCATTAAATGAGAAATTCGATACTTGTATTTTGTTGTATCAGAGAAACCGAGTGATTAAGTGACAATAAAAAGATTAATTTTTCTTTGTACTTCTTAAAAATGTTTAAAAATTAATAAGGCTTTCTTCAGATATGTCATATAGGTTTATAAAAAGTGCAGATTCAGAGACCGCTATCAAACTTTTCTGTCAAAAACTATATCAGTTTTTGACAGAAAAGTTTGATAGCGGTTAAGGAATTTTAGATCCATTTCTCTCCTGTGCACATTTACCATTTTTTGCTTTAAAAACAATTAGTTTTATGTTTGACAATATTCTGCAAAATTAAGTAATTTAGATTGTTTCATTTATTTTCTCATTAAATTCTTTGTATGATACTAATGCTGTATTCATTAAATTATTTATTTCCTTTAATGAACAAGTAAATATGATACTTGACTTTATTACAAGAGACATGCTACTTATTTATGTTTCTAGGAACTAGAAGTAACTTGCAACCTTGAATTTGAGTACTTGAAATATAAGAAAAATGTATTATATATTTATCTTTATAATTAAGAATATTAATTATATTTTTATTACATTTTATTTACATTCCTATATCCACGTATCAGGATTGTTAAACAATAAAAGTAAATGTCCTTCACATACTATTTAAATACAATTTTTAAAAAGTGAATATTGTACTTCTGTGTCCCATTTAACATAATAGTTAGAGATTTTAAAATGAGTACATGTGGCTTTAATTCCCCAGGTGGAATATTTCTGAATTTGTTTTATTTTATTATTATTAATGAAAAGGCACTATTTTAAATAATATAATATTTTTAAAATACAATTTAAGGTTTTTATGATGCTTTTAATAAATATTGATATTTATCTCCTATAAGTTAGATGCAAGTTTTAAAATCAAATTTATCTCTAGGCAGAATGTATTTCATAAATGTCAAAAACTTTAACATCTTTGCTTTTTTTTTTAGACAGTGAAATAAACATTATTATGCATATTCAGTACACATTCAAGAGTTTGATGAGAGATTTTGTACCTTCTTTCCTAAAGAAAGGTGAAAAAAAAATTTTTTTCTTGCTGAAATGCCCGTTCTTTGCACGGGTTAAGTTTTAAAAACATAAAATTCACTTATTATAGCAATTTTAATAATTTTTTAAGAAGTTTTAAACCCTGTATGAATTAGTGTAACTAAAAATTAAAAATATTTTTTTCAAATGAATGTTCACATAAATAATTTTAAACAAATTGCAATTTGGCCTCAAAGTAAATAATAATTTAACAAAAACAAATATTTCATTGTAAGAGAAAATTAGCATGCTAAAGAGTAAATAGATATGATTGAATGCAAATATAAATAAAAATTATAACAGAAAAGTGATAGCAGTAGTAAGCTCCTGCAATAGATAAACCGAAAGAAAAAATTAATGATGATAAACAGAGAGAGATTCACTAAATGCTATCATAACTAAGAAACATTATGATGCCTCAACTGGAAAAAAATTTAACTTGTATTACCTGAGGTAAGGGTGCAATACTATCTAACATCTCTGTAATACATCTAATATAGAGTATTAGATGTAATTCAATACTAAAAAAATTTAATTAGTATAAACTAACATCAAAATCTACCTAAAACAGATAAAAAAAGATCCCCATTGAAATAGTCCAGAACCAACACAACAGTAATAAATAAAACAAATAATAAACCATGTTGCTAAAGAATTAATTAATGAAACATTACTTTTTTGCAATATTTCTATTTAAAATTATAATTTTATTGCAAAGAGCAAACGAATGAGTACATACTATGATAAATAACTATAGTGATAAGTGAAATATATATATCATATATGGCCAGTATGATAACATAAAATATGCATATGATCTCTAAGAAACAATTTGTAAAAAAAAAATTTCTGATTTTTTTCATTTAAAACAAAGATGATTTCTTGTCGGTCATAGGGACCATAAGGCCAAAAATTAATCATAGATTATTTTTGAAAAAATATAATAAAACTGATGATGATAAATTTTTTTTTTTAAAAAAAAGAAAGGTTGTTTAAAATGTTAAAAAAAAAATAAAATATACACTTTTATCAGTTTCATTTGTCATGTTTTACATTTACTTTATCAATGCACATATGAGTGTTAGCATTTTTTGATTCTGAAAAAGATGCACTATTTCTCAAAACAGCAATAGCCCGTGCAACACGAAGAAATTTCGGAAAAAGTATATTTTGCTCAAGCTTTTACTTATGAAAATAGAGAAGGTTTGTGCAATGCTGGGCCATACAGCTAGTTATAATATTGATTTAAATTTAAAGGTTATCTAAAATAGAAAAAGTAAGCCCTACTTTTGAAAAAATTGCCATACAGTTTTGATCAATGGAAAATAGAAAATATTTAATATTGAAAAAGAAATAAAATAAATATAAAAGTAACAACAGCAACATAGTAGAAACTATAATATTAATTCAAACCAAACAGCTAATTTAAATAAAATTAAGGTCTGATTTTGATGAAACTACCATAAGCAGCTCGAAAGAAAAAAAGTCAAGAAATCTTATACGTAAATAGAAATTCTAACTTAAATCACATACCATTGACAATCAGTTAATCCCAATTAGTTTGAATTGAGTGTCAGTTTCTTTAGTTGCATTTTTCTAGTCTTTTGTTACTATGGAATTTGCCAATGAAGGAAAAGGTTACTTATGTATTGGCATCAGGCAAAATTTGCACCATGTTATCAAAACAGATTCTTATGTGTTTTATATGAGAAAGAAAAATGTCAAATTTGGTGAAAAAAGTACCTCTTTGGCTGTGGTTACTCTAATATGTTAGCATCAGGAAAAGCAGTTCCTTTTTTTTCTATTTCAATGGAAGGAAATGTTGTTACGCTTTATCACGCCAATGTTCAAAATAACTCGCCTAGTTGGCAGTGCTGATTTCGCATGTGTTGTCCACGCTAAATTGTGACAACCATGTGCTTCGTTTCATGTAATGTTGGCAATAGGTTGCAATAATAAGTAAGAACCCTCCCCCCTCCAAATGCCATAGACAGATTTTTTGGTACTTGCGTATTATTGCAACAAATGCCAACTCTTAATAACTCGCCAATTTGACAATTGCGATTTCCTATGTGTCATCTGTGCTGAATTGGCAACCATGTGCTTTTCGTTTCATATAATGCTGCCAATAGGTTGAAGTAATACATAAGTACTTATTTTTTGACCAAATGGTTATACTATGCAATTGGAAGTACTACTGAAATGTGTTGATATTCAAGTTATATCTTAGTTTTATGTTTTTGTGATATCAACATTACGTGTATTGTAACCTAAGTACAACCATAGATTGATAGTACCACTAACGTTCAGTTTGTAAGAACCGCAACCCTGAGATCCTTACAACTGATAAGTACCAAAATATGTACACATTTTTTGCAAAGTCGACTCTAAAAGTCAACATTAAGTTAGTAACCAACATGGAGAAAGCAAAAATTTTCCAGATACAGCTTAAAGAGTGCCTTCAAGTCTTCTTAAGGCTAATGGCAAAGCTATGATGAATCATAAATATCAAATGAAATAGGATATCAGATGGTATGAAAATATCTTTAAAAGTAGCCAGTACAGTAATTAGGTTAGGCCTTTTGCAAGAAGGGTAGTTGTTCCATTACGCAATCAACATGTAGTATAAAAAAACCACAAAAACATGTAAGAAATAATCATGCGCAAAAGTAAAACAGATATATAAATTTAATCAGCATTATAAAAAAAAATGCAGAAAACCGATTTTATTTTTATCTAAAATCACAGCTATGCTTAAACACAAAATATACTGATTTGATACCTGAACACACATACAAAACATTGGTCTTGCTTTAGTTACGTCGTGGACTACAATTGCTAATGATGCAAAGTCTGCCTATGCATGGCATAGTCCATTTCGTTGACACAACTGTATTTTAAAGTTTATTTTTGTTATATTTATGATTTTTAACCGTCATGTTTAACATGGCTAGTTTAGCAAAATAATAAGTGCAAGTCCAATTCTGCTAAAAGTTACATCTTACAATCTTAATATAAGTTATTTTCTACAAAACAATAGAAGCCACACTAATGTTACTTTAATTTAAAGTACACGTATATCTAAAGCATACTTCTATTCAGTGCAAATAGTATTTTTCCGTAGTAAGTATTTAGTTTAATTATTTTCCAATAATCACAAAAAGTTATGTTATGGCACATCTATATCTCATTAGTCATTTCTTAAGAAAAAATGGCACATTGATCCATAAAGGTTTGCCACCCCTGACATATAGTATTTGTATGCCATGTTTTATACTTCTGGGTTGCTTAGTTTGGTCAGAACAGGTGAAACACACACAAACTCTTTGTTTTAAGCAAAGTTGACTCTTAAAAAGTCAACATAAAGTTAATGAACAACATGGACGAAACAAAAATGTTTTCAGTGTCAAGCCCTTTGCTTCAAATAAACTTGCATTCACGAATATTTTTATTAAATTGAATTTTTAAAAAAATCTTAAGTGAATTTTAAAAAAAACTCTCAAGATAATGACCTACAACTTCTACATGTCAAGTTTCAGACTTCTGAGTTGCTTAATTTGGCTGGAATAGCTGAAACACACAAACTCTTTCTTTTATCAGCATAGATTATTTAAATTCTATCAATGCAACTGCGATTTGTCCCTGAATCTATGCTGCATTGCCAATTTGCTTACATTGTTATACATTTTTCTTTTTTAGAGCTTTTCAGAATAGGGTTATATGTAAATAATATAGTTTTATTCTCTTGTATTCCTTTACAGTTACGATGCTCGTGAACAAATTTGTGTTCATAAATACACACTGATCCTCTTGCTTGATAAACACTTCTCGTGAGAAAGGCTTGGTGGTTAAAAAAGTATGTTTTTTTGCATTCTGTTATTTTCACTTTTTTCTTGTAGAAATGTTTATCATGTGACGTATATTTTGCTTTTGTTGTGCCATGGTATTGTAGCAAGTTGTTAATTAATATGAAAAAATCATGTAAAAATGTTATTCATTTCTTTATTAAAGTTATTTATGATCAGATTTTTTTACACATGAGAAGTAAATTTTTGGACTTGAAATCTGATTGAATAAAATCGAACAAATCATTTAAAATTGAAAAGTAACCTTATATTATATTTTAAATTCCAAAGAGTTTTCAGAATATGAAAGTATATATATATATAATTAAATATTTAAATAAGATCATTACTCATTGTAAGGTTAATGTGTGAGGATCATTACAGCAGTTTGAAAATATTTCTAATTTATTCATGTACTACTCTGGTTTCAATATTAGAAATATGTAATATATGAAAATGTATTTCTCATATGAAATACATTTTTCATGATACATGAGATAAAAAAATTTTGATACCACTTTAAGTATGAAAACTATGGATGATCAAAGTTTTTTGAATTTTCTGAAAGGTGTTAAATCCTTCCTGAATGACAACAAAACAAATTTGTTCAATTTATACAGTAAGAGGTTATTTATATATCAGTTTAGAATAATGTATGCTTTAATGCTAATTATTGCTTTATTCATGCTACTGTCATGAAAAAAAAACAACCACTTAGATGCTTTTAAGAATGTAAGTAAAAATTATCAGATATTCTTTGTATAATCAGTTTACACAATCCAGGCCTATTCTGTTTGTTCATCGTATGTATATGCAGGAATAATCAAATGGGATTTATTTTTAATTTTTCTAAAATTAAAAGAGTATTAATTAAGCTGTATATGGTAACAAAATAAATTTTCAAACATTAGTAATGCTAAAGATCTGAATTATTGATTTATAAATATTGCTTTTAGTTATTAAACTTTATTATTGTCTGAGGCTATGGTTTTTCATATATTCCGGGCTTGCAACTTTCTATTAATATCTGTATGAATTGGTCAAAAAATCTAGTAAACAGTGTTTTTCGATAAGTGTGATTTAAATTATATGTCTAGGCTATATTTCTTGATTAACGATTATTTATCGTATTAGCAAAGCTTCTTATTTTGATCCAGCACATTTTATGATTTATTTAATTGTTCTAAATATAACTTATTTCATTCTTAATGGCAAAAAAATGTAATGGATTTTCATTCATACTCAGAATGATAAATCCTTAACAAAAATTAGTTACATAAACTTATTTGCATGTCAGTGCATGCACAAATAGAAAGACTTGTTAAGTTTGGCTTTTTATTTATATTTCTAGTCACAGTTTATTTTATTTTCAAAATTGAAATATTTAAATATGTATAAAAAAAGAATTATAAAAAGAATTGTTGAAAAGAAGTCTTATGAATAGTTAATTTCCACATTTTGCAATTACAAACCATCAAATAACTTTGTAAATTTCATGAAGGCATATATATTTCATAAATTCATGTCTACTTATTGAATTAAAAATTCGGTATCTGCTACTTGTTAGATCTGTGTAATTAAATGTACAAATGATTATGAAAGGAATAATAATCCTTTCTGCTTCTTGAAAAATACTTTAGAAATTAATAAGTTAAAAAAATAACATTAAACATTTCTTCAAAATTGTAGTAAAATTCTTACAAATGATTTTTAGAATTTGCTATATCTTTTCTCAGGTAAATCACATATGTTTCCAAATATAGATTCACTGGGATATATTATTTCATTGACATATGTAAAAGATTTAAGTACTATTGTTTTCCTTTCAGTGCACGTTTAACGCTTGCATCTTGTAATCCAGTTTCCTACAAAGCTCCCCCAAATTAAAATGCTTGGGTTGTTTCAATTGTTGTGATGTATTCAAATGAAATTTATTCTGCTTTTTATTTCTGTGTATGAAAAGTAAGAGAAATAATACTAATGGGATTATTTTTACTAGAGAAACTATAAAAGTTTGATTGATTTAGACTTGATGACAAGGTATCATCTTTTTGTCGAACTGGGTTGCAAGTGTGGCATCTTGATCGAATGATTCCGGGAGCACCGCATCCATAACAAGATACAGGAGTTCTGTCTTCTTTTGTATCAACGATTTTCTTTTCAGGTATTCTGTCATTTGAAGTGGGGTTCCGCCTACTGTTACTGGGAACCCCGGTTTCCCGCCTACTTTGACTGGGGAAACCTGACAGAGAATGTTCATGTGACAGCAACTTAGGATTTCGTGTGTAGTTACTTCTCCAGGGACTGGACTTCATTTCTTTTTGTTTCCAACTAAAGTTTTTGTTTTTATTTCGCTTGTTTTTAACTTCTTCATATGAATCTAGCTTATCCACAAGTTGTAGAGGATTGTTCCAATTACACCACTGGTCCAAAAAGTGATCTTTGTAATCTTGAGGTGTTTTCTTTTTAATTTGATCTGCCACAATCAAATCTTTCAATTCTTCAAGCGTGGTAACTTTGGATTCTTTGAGCCACCCATCAAAATAAGTTTGCAAGTCAAAATAGAAGTCACACCAGGTTTTTATAGGATCTTTGGTGTGCCGGGAAAACATCTGCCGAAATTTTTCTGCACTTAATTTAAAGCGTTTTAGTAGAATTTGTTTGACTTTATAATAGTCTTGAGCATCAACAACAGATTCTTTTGCGATTAAATTTGAAACTTCAGTCGGTAAAAGACCAACAAGGTACACCACCCACTGTGGAACTGGAACTTTTAAAAATGTTAATTGCCTTTCGAAGAGGTCTAGAAAGATTGTTACATCAGTTGTTTTTGGATCAAAAATCGGAAGTAGCTTATGGAGTTCTAACTTTGGCATGTTGGAGTCTGCAGAAGACACCAGCGCAGAGTTAGTAGATTTAGAAGTATCAGTTGTAATTTGAAGTTTTTGCAGTTCAAATATTCGTTGGTTTTCCTTATCTCTTTCAGCTTGCAATTCGAGCTCTTTTCTATCACTAATAATACGAGTTAAACATTCTTTAGTAAAATCTACATCATAACCTTCACTTTTTAAGATCGCGTCTTTTATGTCAAGAAATTTGAAATTGTCTGGTATTGATATGTCGGTGAAAATGTCGAATCGGCCGCTTTTCCGCCAAATTTTGAAAAATCGCCAATTTGGCGCGTTTTTGCGTGTTGTGTTTCGGAGTTGCAACCCTACCACAACACGCAACGCCTGAGCGCGAAATTCAAGATGGCGAAAGGGAAATCATCAAAAACATATTATTTTAAAGTTTTGAAATGGAAAATCGCTGCAAAAATTTGCAATTAAAAATGAAAATTTTTTGACTTACCTTAAAAAACGATGTTTATTAAGAGGATGTCCCCGGCCGAACATGCGGTATTTCCTGCTCCGGTGGGACGTCCTGTTGTAAAGGAGGGAAAACACT
>BMAV01007430.1:0-46026 GCA_019973955.1 Trichonephila inaurata madagascariensis
TGCTTCGATGGATTTCGTGAGATGCAAAAAATTCCTTTGGTTATTTGTTATAATGGTTTATTGAAAATTTTGTAATTGTAAAATATTGTATATATATATGTTGTTGTATTGTTACGTTTTTGAGGCATCTGGTTCAGGGAAACCGGCGAGTCAAGGCACTAACAATTAAAAAAGGGGTGCGGGGCTCATTGGGATTTTTTGTTGAAACCAGATGGGGGATGGAGAAAAAAATTTATTGTGATATATAAATAATATAGGGGAAATTGATTAATATTATGGAAATAGAGACTCAAATTTTTCATTTCGGAGACTGACCCTGAAAATCTTGAAAAGTATAGTTAAACAAAAAAGGGAGAAATACCAGCCCCATATGAGTGTTAGATTGGGTCTGGCACCCAAAAAAATTTATTTTTAAGTGTATAAATATTTTAAGTAATTGAAATGAAAAAGTGAGAGTGGCATAAATTAAACAGAAATTATTAATGTTGGCCTAGTTTTTGGGAGTAAAATTTTTGTCACGATTTTAAAAATTAAATTGAATAAAAATTTTAAATTTAAGATGAGTAATGAAAATTAAAGTCAAGATAAATTTTGGAAATTATAAAATTTAAAAAATTTAAGATTAAAATTGCAATAAAAATTTAAAAAGTCAATATTGGAAATTATAAAAGAAAAATGAGGATTTAAGATTAAAATTTAAATAAAACTCAGAAAGCAAAAGAAATTTAGAAATAGAGTTTTAGACACGAATTTATTGGGCATTGAGCCCTGTAAATCACGTTTTCTTTTGGGGGGGTTGTGACGTCTCTCGCGTCTTTCTGTTAACATGACTCTATGTTCTTTGACGGCCACGATTAAAAAGGGAAAAATTTTTAACCCAATACCAAGAAGATAAACGATCATAATTGAAATGGGTATACTATAAAAAGGGTATCGTGGCAAGCTTAGATAGCGCGGCAGGCTCAGAATAGTATTGTGGAATTATTCTGATCGATGCGTGACAAAGCAGTGTGAAACTTGCGGGTCAAAAATTACAGTTAAAAATTAGCAGCATTGCGGATCAAAAATCTTTTAAAATAAAGTTTATAGATAATATTCTCTAGGTCAAGGAACCAGAACTGAAAAAAGGTAATATTGGATATAAGTAATTAGATGAATAGGATTATTTATAATTGAGATAAAGGATCTAGTTGCGTGATCTGACTTAAATACGTGATTTAATTTGGGCTTGACTCTCACTTTTAATTAAATTTGTCAAATTAAATTTAAGTAATATAAAGTTATTCTTAATAAAAGTTGTATTAAGAATTATGTCTCATCATTTTGATAATCCCACACCTCTGGCTTACATGAACCGGCACGACATGGTCATCACACAAGGATGGCTATGTCTCAACGTATATATAATTAATTTTATAGTTGATTGAATATCTTTTAATTAATTTATTAGCTCCTAACGGATTAAAATTTCCCAAAGTGGAGTATTTTGTTAATGTATATCCCTTAGTTTTCAATGTAGTTTTCAAAAATATTGCATGAAAAAATGCAGTAAATTTACATAATGCGATGAAAGGTTATAATTCAAAAGGAAGGCATAAATGTTTTACAGAAACACACCCTTAACATTTTACATTAACTCCCTGATGTTCAAAGTAAAAAAATAAAAAAAAAAATTGCAATACATTAATGAAATTCAAAATGAAGTTGAAAAAAATATTCATAGTTTATATAAATAAAAACTAAAACAAAACAAAAAAAAGCAGAAAAATATTTAAAGACCCAAACAATATCAATTTTTCTTAAATTTGAGAACTATTATATATAGGTTAACATTTTCCGTAGGACTCTATATAAAAGTAAATATGGCTATTTACAATCTTTGGTTTGATCACACATAGTAAGAAATCACACTGAGACTATTCAATACATTGTATTAATATTCATTCTTCCGATGTAAAATTCAGTAAGACTCAACTGCTTAAAGCAGTGCTTCTCAAACATTCAATACTGGCGCCTCCCTTTTCAATCACACAATTTTTATCGCGCCCCCCTTATACATTAATAAATTACTTAATGCAATAATAATGCACTTTGATGCTAAAACTACAATACGCGATCTTAATTATAAACCGTACAAATTAATAACATAAGTATTAAATTTTGTATATGTTACTTTAAGCAAAAAAATTAAGTAATAGGATAATTATTGGTATTTTTTCCTTTCTCTAAATTTTTAAATTGGGATATATTTCAAAATGCAGTGGCTGCTCAGAAGACAAGAAATATAGATATCCAGCTAAATATAGAAAAAGAACTCAGAGGGTCAATTTCTAAAAAACTTCGAAAAACTGCTCTGCAAGACAAACCCATGAAGTCGCTAATACTTATTAAACTTTGTTCTTAATTCAGTATTAATAAGATAAGTATTAAATTTTTTTATATATGTTATAATAGCCGTGTAATAATATATTTTAAGTAAGTACTTTTAAGTAATAGGTTAGATACATGTTATTTTTCTTTCTCTAATTTTTAAGTGGAAACAGATTGAGAAATAATATTTAATTAAGATTTATTTCCTTCAAGATCCATTTCTAAAAGTACAAATGTCATTAAAAATAGCCTAATCTATGTTGCTCTTTATCATATCCATTACATCTGGCATTCTCGCGAACGTTCATGTGAGTCTAAGCAACCTAACAGACGTCTGCTCAAAAGATATAAAAATGCTGTATCTCGTACAATTCTAGTCAGTCTTGGCCGAATTGATTAGCTACCGAATCTCTCACAAGAATGTACATTTCCTAATTCACGCGTTAATAGTAATTCACGGTATTAAGTATTTACGCGGCAGGGGATTAAGAAGCAAAATCATAGATATATTTTTAAATCACAGCGAGCATTCGACGATAATAAAGCATCAACAAGTACACAGACGAGGGCAAATTGATAGCAAGTTACGAATGGGTTAGGGATCCATTTCAAAATACTTCAGAAGGGCTCTCAACTGCCGAAAAAGCGATCTTCATAGATTTCACATCCAGTGACGAATTTAAAAAGGGCAATTTTGTAATAAATCACTCTTTGAATTCTGGATAAGAAGGTAATATGCTGAATTTTCTGCACTGAAAACAAAAGCATTTCGTATACTATTACCATTTTTAACATCATACCTTTGTGAATCCGGATTTTCTGCGATGGCTACTTTGAAGACAAAATATAGATCTGAGCTAAATATAAAAAAATAACTCTGAGTGTCAATTTCTAATTTTTAGCCTTCCTTTGAAAAAGCATCTTAGGAACAAGCCCATAAGTCATGATAATTATTAAAGCTTGTTCTTATACTGGCTGAAGTACCCTCTTAACACGAGTTTTATTTTTCTAAAAATAGTAATACATTATTCTTGATATAATAGCTTAATTGTAGGGAGAGTAAAACCAAGTGCATGACAATGTATACAAAAATGTAAAATGATTTATTGAAATGAATACTCATATTATAAACGGTTTTGAATGAACTTTGTAATTTTAAGCCTCGCAAGGTAGCCTTTAGAATAAATGTTAAGTAATAAAAAAGAAATATAAAATTCTAATGAACCAACAATTGTGTTATTTTTTTAGTATTTAAGCGAGAAAGCCCGGGATCGGGTATTGCACTCGATACTAACGTTAATGGTCACGGGAATTACTTTAATTCTTTTTTTTTATAATTATTTTCAATATACAAGATAAAATCACAAGTACAGTGAATGATTTAACTAAGATAAAATATACTTACCTATTTCAAGGATTTTTCTATTTGTCTTTCATAATTTGAAAATATCAATAAAACTGAACTAAATTGTTTCAAATGTGCGTGACCTTAATAAGGACACAAATCACAGACATTTTGCTAGCATTACAGGAAAGAAGTTATATGCAAGCAAAACTGTCACATTTTGTTCACGTTAATGTAATTTTAATGTCCTTTGACTGATCGACAAATATCCTGTTGAACTTTTTCTTGCTTGTGTCTTTTTGATAGGGTGAAATGCATTTTGCAGTATACTTATGGCTTCATATTTTCTTGATAAAGTTCGTAATGTAGCTATTGAAAATTTTCCTTTCGTTTCATGTTTATTGTTTTCTCAAATTTACTTTCGCTAACATATTAATATGCATTTTTTCAGCAAGTGTTTCCCTTGTTTGATCAGCTTTAATTTCCTTTCAGAGAGATCACAGATGCCCAATTCTTTTTTTATATTCTGCTTCTTTACATTTATAAACCATAATCAGTCGTACAACATCACAATTAAAACCACTATAAGTTATTCATAGGGAAAATGCAGCATGTTCAAAGAAAATATTTTTGAAAAATAGTGGTCGTGCCGGGAACTTGGTCTAAACAAGTAACTTAAGATTCTAAAAAGTTTGCCCTCCCAAAAGGAGATATATTATCCAATTCATTTTAGCTCCCATTAAGACTGTCATATTAGAGGATTCTCTGTCAAGGTCGTAGTAACAAATAAACAGTTTTCCCAGAATTAACGATTTTTTGTATTACATGTTTCAGTATACTCATAAAAATAAATCTTGGCCAATTAATCCTTCAAAGTGCTCAATATGCTTATCCATGCAATCATAAAAACTCTTTCACATTGTGAAAAAGCACCAACAAGTATATAAGTACAACTTCCTAAAAAAGGGATGCGAGGAAATGAAAAACCATACCAGTAAGTTCAAAAGCCAACAAAAGTAATATGTTGGGTTATAAAAGAAACGTAATAAAAAAATCTCTCATCGTAGGATTACAGCAAAGCAAATAAAATATTTTTTATTTAGTTATAGGATCAAGATAGCTAATGAGCGTTCAAAGTAGAATCTTTTATTTTTATTGACCTTTTCACCAGATGATATATATAAATATCAAGTAAATCACCAATATTTTTTACATTATATATATCAGAAAGTTTTTTTCTTCATTCAGTAAATTATTTTTTTAACCTTTTATTTTCGATATGCTCGCACCCCCCTTGAAGGGTTATCGCGCCCCCCCAGGGAGGTACGCCCCACAGTTTGAGAAACACTGGCTTAAAGTGACTTTTCTACCAGAAATATGTACATAAACTCTAAATAATAACGCTTAGAATGTTGACTGGCTTATAACTGAATCATTTATTCATAATAAGGTAAATTTAAAATTTAAATAAACAATAAATTTTAATAATTTTTTTTTGCTGGAATGCAGCTTACACTTAACTGTTCTGTCGAAGCTCTGGCATAAATAAATGAATAAATTGATGCAGAAACAAAAATTTTGTTTTAAAAAAAGAAAAAATGAAATACGAAATTTAAAGATACGAATAAAACGAAATTATTTTTTTTTTATTCCACTCGTACATACATTTATATGTAGGCAAACGATAAAAGTATTAATGATTTGAATATTTAATTACAAATAGGAGCAAACAATATATATATATACTCACTTCCAAAAGTTAAGCACGGAGAGGAAGATGCTAATTTCCGGAAGCCAATCAAAATTGAAGATGATGCAATTCGCTGCAGATGTAGATGGAAGTATGCAAATATGTTAAATAACAGCCAATCATGCTTTCATATCAAGAAAAATGCAAAAAGGAGAGTCTTATAAGAAGCCAGCTTTATGAAGGGTTATAGAAGTCGATTGTGTATGTGCTGATAGTAGGTGTTTAAAACTTTCATACAATTTGTTTTCAAGACATACGTGTTTCTATGACTTCCAGAAAACTAATGGAAGATTCTGAGCCCTGGCGTCCTATGGGGCGCATTGAAGAAGGACAGTCGATCACAGATGTTGCTCTTTTCTTCGGCGCTCATCATTCTGTAATTTTACGTTTATGCAAACAATTCAAAACCACACAGACAGTTGTCCTAAGGCCTGTAGGCGGTCGCCCAATTGTTACAACTCTCGCGGAAGATCGATATATTGCTATTGTAGCGAAGCAGAATCGCAGAGCGACCTCCTCAAGTGCAACATCTATGGTTAAAGCGTCCATTGGTAAGGCTATATCTGACGCTACTCTACGCCGAAGATTACATATGAATGGACTGTATGCTCGGGTACCTCGAGTTTGTGTTCCTCTATCCGTCCAATCAAGTGGGACACGATTAAAATTAGTGCCAGGAACATAGCGGATGGATTATGTCTGACTGACTGGGACAATGTCATGTTTACTGATGAGTCAAGATTTGCTCTGGAGCCAGATGACAAGCGTATAACGACAAGCGTACCCAAGGAACACGCAATCAGCCCCAAAACATCACCGAACGTCACGCATTCCGAGGCAGAAACATTATGGTGTGGACAGGGATTTCATTAGGATACCGCACTGACCTGCATATCTTTAAATGGGGTTCTCTCACGGCTGTCCGTAATCCAGATTAAGTTCTAGAACCCATTGTGAGATTGTACGCTGCAGCAGTTGGCCCTACTTTTGTTTTAATGGAAGATAACACACGTCCCCACAGAGTGGACATCGTCGATGACTGCCTGGAGTGTGAAGGGATTGCACGTACGGCGTGGCTAGCATATTCGCCCGACCTTAATCCCATTAAAAGTCTTTGGGATGCTCTCGGCCGTGCTGTATCTTCACGTTTCTCACCTCCAGCCACTCTTATTGAGCTGAAATTTGCTCCACTTTTTTCTGTTGGAAAAACATTGTAAGTAGAGGTAGATTTAAACTTAATATAGCTATCTAATGAAAAAAGAGTATTTAATCTTATAAATATTCTTCTTTAAATTTTTGAATTAGATTCAAATATATAATTTACTTTTATCCATATTTCAGAACATATGTTCCAGCATCCTAGTGACTCTTTTTCTAACAACTTCCTTCCATGTTATTGTAAAGAAAATATTTTTAGAATACAAATAGCAAAAGAAAAAAAAAACATTTTAAAAATAATTACGGATAAATATTCTAATGCGAATTCGATGTAACTAAATAGATATCAATGAAAAATTTCAAATCCTAATAAATAGGGTATTAATAAGGAATATTTTAATGTCAAAATAACCAAACAATTAACAGAAATAAGTTTGAATGAATCTATAAGAAGACAAGTAACATCGCACACGAGTTCTTGACTCAAACCATTTGTGCACTTTGTGGTTACATATCTTAAAAACTGAATCTTAGCATTTGTTAATCTTGCTACTACGGGTAAAAAATGTCAAAACAGACACTTCATTTTTGCAAAAAAAAAAAAAATCTAACAAAGTAAATAAAACCAAACTTGCAAAAATAACTTATATGTGATTTCAATATTGTAGTAAATTTTTTTTTGTCAAAATGTCCTAAACAATTTTTTACAGGTATTCTAATCTAAGTGGCACTAAATGTCATTAAAATTTCCCTTTATGCTATTTTAAAACCACGGTTCCGAACGTATAGTCACAGATACCTTAAAGTTAACGTAGTGTGGTACTTGGGAGAGAGGTTTCCAGCTTAAGCGTCAACCCCACCATTTTACCGGGGGCTGAAATTCACGCGAGGTTCATCTCCCTCAAAGCCTCGACTTGGCTTCATTGAAATGTTGTTCATTGACGCATTGTATAAAAAAACCCAGAGGGTTATTAGTGTCGGATCTCGTAATTTTAAACTTCGCTCAAGTGACGAGGATGACACCTGAGCTAGTAACTTCTCTCTATACTTTGCCGATGGAAGTATATTGAGCCTCGGCAGATTTATAATGCATCGGCTAACACTTCACGGCGGGTCTTCAGCAATTCTAGACTCGAAATCAAGAAACACCAACCACAGCACCGTGTCCTTGACCACTACTTATTTGCGGCCCCTGCAAATGTTGATGTTAACTTACAGGATGAACAGTTATTATTTTAAATAAAGGAGATATTGTAACGAATGAGCGTGATTTTAAAATACATTGTCATTTTCCATCTTAACTGCTTTCTGAAACTTATGGCTGAAAAATTATTAAGTATCACCAGTTTTATTTAACTCACAATTTTCAAAACTAGAGGAGAAAAATTTTTTCTCTATTACCTTTTTTTCTGATTCAAATAATTTCCTATTGTTCAGTAGATGCACGACGCATCATCTTTTAAATGTCCGTCTATTGTCTAATGGCAAACTTTGAAGCAATTGTTTCGTCCGGAGAACGGAGATAGATAGGAGGTACTGGAAATGGGTTTGTAGCTTTCTCAATCAAAGCACCCATTTCCTGTTTGGGTACTAATGTCGTTTTAACGGTCACGTAGTTTGGTTTGGGAAAGTATCTAAGACTCTGGATAATCCTACACATATGTTAAAAGACAAGTTCACCATCGACCTTCGTTTATCGAGCCGACAAAGAGGCGACCGGCGCAGTTCCTTAGTCAATTTTTGGGGCTTCAAGGTTCATTGTACAAGGGGTGACAAGGACGAATGGCCGTATAGTAATCACGGCTACTTCGAAAAAGGAGTTATTTTACATTGATCTGACTCGAAGCCATGATTTGTCACTGATGAAATCATGACCATAACTACTAGGCTACCTTTGCCACCAGTTATTTGTAGAAAAAGTTGAGATTGTGAGACTCTACGTACATATTAGTCAATAATTTGCATCCTATGGGACAGCAGCAATAATATCTCCTTCAGAATACCCAATTTTAAAGGACGATGATGCATCGATTCATCCAATTACTCCAGGGTGATAAATTGGGGTTTATATAGAATAAAATATATTTTATGTTTAAGAATGATTATTTACAAATTTAGTAACTTCATTTAAGAGTTTTGATTTTTTTCTACTTTATCGAATTCATTTCTTCCAGAGAGACTGCGTATTTTCGAATTTTTTTCATGCAACATGCTCAAGAAGTGAGTGAATCAATACATTAAATGTTACATGCAAAAGATGGTTTTCACCTAAAGCAGGGAATTAGATGCTAAAAATATAAAATTCACATTGCTTTTGCATGTGTCTGAGTAAAAGATATTGCTACATTTTTTTTTTAAATTTATAAATCAAATGCTTAATTTGAATGGCAAAAATTATTAGGTATTCACTGACTTTAAGGACTGACTGTGGGATATTGTTTAAATATATAAATTACAAGCTTCATCTTATTTCCTACATCTACCCTTAATTGCTTCATAATCTTTTTAAGCTAGAACAGTAATGATAAAAATGTACATTGAATATTAAATGAATTATAATTATTAATCGTTTCACAAAACTTGATTGATGGTTTATTAACATTAAATTTTTAGCAAGCCAGTTATTGTCAAAGTTTCCCATAAATTTGTGAGTCACGTTTAAGTAACGAGAACGACACTTGACCTGGTATGTGCCTCTGCAAAATTCTACGCTCATGAGAGAGCTTTTAGCCACGATAGATTTAAAGTGCATCGGCTCTGCTACATGCCGAGTATTTAGTGCATGTGGGCTTGAACCTCCAACTAATTAATTTTATCTTTACTATTTTGTCCCGAAAAAATAGTTAAGGTCAAAATTTAAATGTTTGTTAAGTGCATTAAGTTTTTTTTTTTTTGAATGTTAATAAAGACCTTAGATAGATTTACTATTTATTTTATGTTAACAGTATATATAATTAATTTTATAGTTGAATATATTTAATTAATTTATTAGCTCTAATGGATTAAATTTCCCAAAGTGGAGTATTTTGTTAATGTATATCCCTTAGTTTTCAATGTAGTTTTCCAAAAAAATATTGCATGAAAAAAAATGCGGTAAATTATAATGCGGTAGATGAAAGGTTAATTCCAAAAGGAAAGGCATAAATGTTTACAGAAACACCCATAACATTTACATTAAGTCTCTGATGTTCAAAGTAAAAAAAAATTAAAAAAAAAATTGCAATACATTAATGAAATTCCAAAATGAAGTTGAAAAAAATATTCATAGTTTATATAAATAAAAATTAAAACAAAACAAAGCAGAAAAATATTTAAAGACCCAAACAATATCAATTTTTCTTAAATTTGAGAACTTTTTATATATGGGGTTAACATTTTCCGTGGGACTCTATATAAAAGTAAATAGGGTTTTTTTTAAATCTTTGGTTTGATCACAAAATAGAAAGAAATCACACTGAGACGGGTTAATACTTTTGTATTAATTTTCCCTTTTTCCCGGATGTAAAATTCAGAAAAGACCCCAATTTTTTTAAAAAGTGATTTTTTCTACCAGAAAATATGTACAAAAATTTTTAAAAATAATAACGCTTAGAATGTTTTTGACTGGGTTATAACTGAATCATTTATTCATAATAAGAAAAAATTAAATAAACGATAAATTTTAATAAAAAATTTTTTTATTGAATGCAACTTACACTTAACTGTTCTGTCGAAGCTCTGGCATGAATAAATGAATAAATTGATGCAGAAACACAAATTTTGTTTTAAAAAAAGAAAAAATGAAATACGAAATTTAAATATACGAATAAAAAGAAATTTTTTTTTATTCCCCCACATACATTTATATGTAGGCAAACGATAAAAAAATTAAAATTTGAATATTTAATTACAAATATGAGCAAAAAAAATATATATACTACTTTCAAAAAATTAAGAAGGAAAAGGGGAAAATCCGGGCCAATTTTTAAAAGGGAAATTTAAGATGATGCAATTTCGCTGCAGATGTAATGGAAGATGCAAAAATGTTAAAAAAAACAAAATCTTTTGCCATATCAAGAAAAATGCGGGAGTCTTATAAAAACCCGCTTTATGAAGGGTTATAAAAATTGATTGTATTGGGATAGAAGGTGTTTAAAAAATTTCATACAATTTGTTTTCAAGACATACGTGTTTCTAACCCGGGGAAAATTAATGGAAGATTTCCCGAGCCCTTTGGGGTGCTATGGGGGGGCATTGAAGAAGGACAGTTTATCACAGATGTTGTTTTCTTCGGCCTTTATCATTCTGTAATTTTTTTGTTTTTGCAAACAATTCCCAAAACCCCCCAGACAGTTATCCGAAAGGGCTCGGCGGTCGCCCAATTGTTACAATCCCCCCGGAAGATCGATATATTGTTTTTGTAGCGAAGCGGAATCCTTTAGCGACTTTACACGTGCGACATATATGGTTAAAAACGTCCATTGAAGGCTATATCTGCAGCTTCTCTACCCCAAGATTACATATGAATGGACTGTATGCTCGGGTTTTTTCGAGTTTTTTGTTCCTCTATCCATCCAACCGGGAGGACGATTAAAGTGGTGCCGGGGAAAATGGAATTTGGGTTTGGGGCTGACTGGGCAAAAGTCATGTTTACTGATGAGTCAAGATTTTTGGGCCAAGACAAGCGTATAACAAAGCAAACAAGGAACACGAAACACCCCCAAAACACCGAACGTCACGCATTCCGAGGAAAACATTATGGTGGTGACAGGGATTTCATTAGGATACCGCACTGCCCCCATATTTTAAACGGGGGTTCTCTTACGGCTGCCCGGTATCTAGATGAAGTCCTAGAACCCATTTAGAGATTTCGCCAGCAGTTGGCCCTACTTTGTTTTAATGGAAGATAACACACGTCCCCACAGAGTTTACACGTTGAGACGCCTGGGGGAAGGATTCGCGTATGGCGTGGCCAGCAATTTGCCCGATAATCCCTTTAAAAGTCTTTTTGGGGTGTTTCGACATTCTGTATCTTCACATTTCCTACCTCCAACCACTACTTTCTGTTCGAAAAACATTGTAAATAGAGGTTGATTTAAACTTAATATAGCTATCCAATGAAAAAAGAGTATTTAATCTTATAAATATTCTCCTTTAAATTTTTGAATTAGATTCAGATGTATAATTTACTTTTATCCATATTTCAGAACATATGTTCCAGCATCCTAGTGGCTCTTTTTCTAGCAACTTACTTCCATGTTATTGTAAAGAAAATATTTTTAGAATACAAATAGAAAAAAAAAAAAACCTTTTAAAAATAATTACGGATAATTATTCTAAAGCGCATTCGATGTAACTAAATAGATATCAATGAAAAATTTCAAATCTTAATTAATAGGGTATTAATAAGGAATATTTTAATGAAATACTTAAAAATTAACGAAATAAGTTTGAATATGAATCTATAAGAAGACAGAAGTAACATCGCACACGAGTTCTTGACTCAAACCATTTGTGCACTGTGGTTACATATTTTAAAACTGAAGCTTAGCATTTGTTAATCTTACTACTGCACGAGTAAAAATAATAAAACAGACACTTCATTTTTGCAACAATAAAAAAAAGAAAAAGAAAAATTCCTATTAATGTAAATAAAACCAAATCTTGCAAAAATAACTTATATGTGTTCAATATTGTTACGAATTTTGTGTAAATAGTGTAAATAATTTGTATTTGAGTGTTTAATGCATTTATATTACTGTATGTTATGTTTATTGCCTGTTAAAATTATACCATTCACAAGCAATGCCGCCCCTTACGTTATAAGGGCGATTCAATGAGAACTTGGCGAAATCTTGGCGGTAGAGCCAAGTTGGCATCATTTTTGGCGACCAAGTTGGCGACCATTTAGCGACTTTTGCGACCATTTTTGGCGTCATTGGCGACCATGTTGGCGAGTTCGGAACCCTCTGAAATCTTCTAGAAAGTAGTAGATCTCTCCACTAGTGTCACGTTCAATGACACGAGCTGTTATATTTCTGGAAGTTTCTGTCGCGCCTATAAAAAGATGGTCGCCTGAACGGCGTTTAGTCTGGATTAAACCGGCGAGTAGTGACGATTGTTTTGACTGGCGATTAGCTCGGCTGTGCTCGTGAATAATCTTTACTTATGTGTATTTTTAAACACTTTTATTGTGTTTGATTGCTGTTGAAGGTGTGAAGACCTTTGGATATTTACTTTGTGAATATTGCTGCTGAATCCAGTAGTTAAAGGATTGGAGTTTTGATAATAAATTCGCATCGCTCTTAAAGAACTGTTTATTTTCTTTGTGATTGTTTTACATAAAATCCCCGAACCCTCAGATCTACGCAACAGTTTGGTGTCAGAAAGGGGATTTTATGCCAATAACAAGAGCGATAGATGAGCAACTGAAGGCTCTGTTGGAAGGCATCAATGCCTTGAAAAGCGGCCAAGAAGAGACTAAGGAGAGAATGGAGAGATGCCAACAAGAAATGCAGAAGGGTCTAGATGATACTAAGAATGAGTTAAAGGAGAAAATGGAGAAAGGCCAAGAAGAGACTAAGCAAGAAATGCAGAAAGTTCTGGAAGATATGCAGAGAAGCCAAGAAGAAACTAAAAATGAGCTAAAGGATAGAATGGAGAAATATCAGGAAGATCTGAAGAATTCTCTAGAAAAGAAAATCGACAATGTTGAAGAGAAAATAGCATTGAAAGTTGAAGAAAAGATTGCAGTAGTGGAAGAGAAGATAGAGAAGAAAGTAGAGCAAGTTGAAGAAAGAATTAGAGAACATGTTGATGAATGAATTGAGGAAGTGGCCGGAAATTTTAGCCTTATGTCACAGAGAATGGAAGATCTTGAAAAGAAGCTTCTAGCTTCCGGAAATGCGATGAACGAAAGCAAGCTTGTCCCTGCTGCTCCAGTACATGTGCCTTCTTCTGCAGTGCCTCTGCATGCCTCACCAGCATCAGTAAAACTGTCTACCTATGACAGAAAACCAACAGGTAGGTATACAAGACTAAATTCTCAATAATTTCTGAAGCCAATGGATGGACTGAAGAGGTGAAAGTATATCAGCTAGCAGCATCCCTTAGGGGCGAAGCTGCTGAAATACTGCAGACTCTTCCCGACACAGAGCGCCTGAATTTGAACTCCCTGTACAATGCTCTGGATCTTCGGTTCAGCCAAAAATACTCCAAGGACTACGCACGTCTGCAGATGAAAACATGACTCCAGAAAACTAGAGAAAGCTTGCAGGAGTATGCATTCGAATTAGAAAAGCTCGCCAACTTGGCTTTCTCCGACTCCCCAGCAACTGTGCGAGAAGTAATCTCTTTGCAGTATTTCGTGGACGGATTGAAGGATGAGGAAATCCAGAAACTGTAAGAATGGAAGATGTCCAAGATCTTAAATCTGCCCTGTTATATGCCCTGAAATTGGAGACCGCCAATGAAGCCAGTTTCATAGACCGCTATTCCATTCGTGAAGCTAGAGTGATTGCGGATGTCCCCTGTGAATCTCCATGGATGAAGATGAAGAAATTGAAAGAAGAAATTCAAGACTTAATGGCTCAACTTCAGAACCGGAGGAGACGTAGCATCACGTGTTGGGGGTGTGGTGAACCAGGGCATCTCAGAAGTAACTGCCCCGAAACAATAAGAAAGATCGTAGCACCAAGTGCTGGGAGTGGGTGGAGAAGGGCAACAAAGAAATAACTGCCCTCAAATAAACAAGGAACATTCGCACCGTGCAAATGTAGTCGAGTCTAAGAAAGTGTGTAGAAACCGAAAAGTATCAACAGAGGGGAATGGAGATGCCCCTTCGAGAATACCTTGCCCAGAGAACAGTAGATACTGCTCAAGAGTTGAAAAGAAATTTGGCGTAATAGATCAAGTAGTCCGCCAAGTTACGACACCATCGACATCAGAATTGGACCCATGGATTGATGAGAGCGTATTAAAAAATCAACTGGCTGATCCTGAAATAAAACCAATCATAGAATTCAAAGAGTCGTCTGATGAAAAGCCCAGCTGGCAAGAAATCGCCCCTTTCCATCCTACAACAAAGCATTACTGGGCTCTTTGGGACTCTCTCCATCTGAGAAATGGTGTTTTATTTTGAAAATGGGAGTCTGACGACGGAAAAACATTTACAGGTGGCAATTAATACTCCCAAAGACAAGAGTTTCAACAGTCTTTAGGGAACTACATGGAAGTCCAACTGGAGGTCATTTTGGTGTTATGAAGACCTTACAAAAAGTTCGTGAGCGCTTCTACTGGAACAATGTGCGTAGTGACGTGAGAAGTATTGTGACACATGTGATCCCTGTGCTGCACACAAAGGTCCCAGAAAACGCACTAGAGGAAGACTGTAGCTGTATAATGTGGGAGCGCCTTTCGAACGAATAGCTTTTGACATACTAGGCCCACTTCCGAGATCATCAGATGGCAACAACAACATCCTGGTTGTCATGGACTACTTCACTAAGTGGCCTGAAGCCTATCTTATTCCCGACCAAGAAGCCACGACTGTTGCAGAGGTTCTAGTTCAACACTGGATCTCACGATTCGGGGTCCCTCTACAACTGCACTCCGATCAAGGGAGAAACTTCGATTCTGTAGTTTGCAAGAGACTGTGTGAAATACTCGCCATCGACAAAACCAGGACGACAGCTTTGCATCTCAGTCTACGCAGTAGAGAGGTTCAATCGGATCATCCTGAACAGCCTCTCTCCCCTGGTATCCAGTAATCAACAGGACTGGGACAAGAAGTTGCCCTTTTTCCTGCTTGCCTACAGGAGTGCCGTTCACGAGACCACCGGCTATTCTCCATCCCAGATGCTCTTCGGACGAGATCTTCGTTTGCCTGCGGATCTTCTGTTCAGCCGACCACCAGATGCTCCCTTGGCGCCTGAGGAGTATGTCGAGAAACTCCAGACACGGATGGAGGAAATACATCATCTGGCAAGGGAAAGAATCGGCTTGGCTTCCGAGAAGATGAAGACCCGATATTACGCAAGAGCAACCGGACACGACTTCCACGAAGGCGACAAAGTGTGGTTATGGAATCCGAAACGTCGAAAAGGACTCTCTCCGAAGCGGTAGACCAACTGGAAAGCTCCTTACACAGTCCTAAAAAGAATGAATGACGTTGTGGTGCGGATACAGAAATCACCACACTCAAAACTGAAGGTAATACATTATAATAAGCTAGCTCCTTATATCTTGGCCAAGATGAATAAGATTTTTAAGTCCAGACCATGGTAATTAATGATTTTGTAAATAATGTAAATTATATCTCTTTTCTAATTCCTTAGACTTATTTTAATATTGGAATTTATGTTTACATCTGTTCATGTGCTTTGAATTTATTTGTATTGTATATGCTGTGGAATACATTTGTTACTTTATAAGTGTTTGTTATGTGAGTAGTTTGCATGTAAATAGATGCCTCTTACTCAAGGATTGTACTGCCCGGGACGTGCAGTCTTTAAGGAGAGGGCAGTGTTACGAATTTTGTGTAAATAATGTAAATAATTTGTATTTGAGTGTTTAATGCATTTATATTACTCTATGTTATGTTTACTGCCCCTTTTAAAATTGTACCATTCACAAGCAATGCTGCCCCTTACGTTATAAGGGCGATTCAATGAGAACTTGGTGAAATCTCTTGGCGGTAGAGCCAAGTTGGCATCATTTTTGGCGATCAAGTGGGCGACCATTTGGCAACTTTTGCGACCATTTTGGCGTCATTGGCGACCATGTTGGCAAGTTCGGAACCCTCTGGAATCTTCTAGAAAGTAGTAGATCTCTCCACTAGTGTCATGTTCAATGACAGGAGCTGTTATATTTCTGGAAGTATCTGTCGCGCCTATAAAAAGATGCTCACCTGAATGGCGTTGAGTCTGAATTAAACCAGTGAGTAGTGAGGATTGTTTTGACTAGCGATTAGCTCGGCTGTGCTTGTGAATAATCTTTACTTACGTGTATTTTTAAAAACTGTTATTGTGTTTAATTGTTGTTGAAGGTGTGAAGACCTTTGGATATTTACTCTGTGAATATCGCTGCTGAATCCTGTATTTAAATGATTAGAGTTTTGATAATAAATTCGCATCGCTCTTAAAGAACTGTTTATTTTCTTTGTGTTTGTTTTACATAAAATCCCCGAACCCTCGGATTTACGTAACAATATATTTGTAAGCCAAAATGGGCACTATCTGCCTCTTAAAAAAGTACGCTGTTCACTTCTCCAGCACAGCGCCTGACCTCCACCCAGCCAGTTAGAAATAAACATGTCTAATGAGGTGTATGATCACCTTTGACAGCTACGTAACTCTCGCATCTGAGTTTCATACTGTTTACCAGTGTCCATATCAACCCCTGTATGGCAATCACACTCACTCTTGCACCGTCTCTCTTAAACTCATTGACGGTCCTTGAAGCTGTTCTTAAAGCTGCAATCAGCATCCAAAGACGTTCCACACGTACCAAAAATTTTCAAGATCAGGAGACACCACAGACTGCTCCAATCGCTAAATGTCCTACAATTATTATTGGTATTTGTTCACCTACTGAGCCCGAAACAGGTGAAATTGTAACTCTATAATCCGCGGGAAAGTCTGACTTAGTCGTGTCTGACATCCCTTTACCGTAGACTTGTCAGAGTTCAACTATCGAAAAACAAGAAGTTCATCATGTCATTCTGTCACGATGCCTCCGTGGACAATCAGACCACAGTAGCATTTTTCAAAATGTTACAGACCTCATATCGACACTCGGATTACCTCCAGATGACAACATGTCTCAAGTCGCTACCCAGACTGAATCGTGACTCATCTCTGAAGAGATTCCGCCATTAATCAACCTCTTTGGCCAGACAGGTGTTCTCGGCATCTTCTGGACATTTCTTTCTTGTATTTCACAGTTAAAAGGATGCAGATAACAGAGTGTTGGATACATGCTACCTGTATTAAATCTCTTGGATACTGTTATCTGTGAAATACATGGTCTTGTGTTGCGTTATACAGGTTTAGAGAAGGTTGTGTCATAATCTGAGACCTATCCGTTTTGGTTAAAAATCACAAATAACAATCTTGAGCCTGAAATTTTTGTCCTTTTGCGGCCGTGACTGATTCGAAGAACCACTGTTCCGGTCTCTGTGAACTATTTCCACAGAGTGGACACAACATTCCAGGAAATACCGAGATTCCTAGAGTAGGTAGCCTGTGACTGATCCACCTAGAGTCTTCCAACTATCCCCCATCTTGTGGCATCCTCTAGATTCCAGACGATGAAGATAATCTATAATAGATGCTTAAACAAAGAAATTCAAAACCAAGAACTGGGCTTAGCTATGATGTTTCAAAACTTCCTTAGGCAACAAGTTTGTGCAAGCAAGTTAAATATCTCTTCACAAACGCGATCATAACCCCACTGAATTACAACATCGCATGCCACTAAAATGACTGATGTGTCCATGAGAAGCTTCGCTATCATCTGATACTTTCTTTGTGTACATGCGCTAATTATATTACTTTGTTCCTTTTTTAAAAAAACAGCTCCCTTCTTTAATTGTTTTCATTAATGCAGCATGCATAGGACACAAAAGTTGCAGGTACAGGAGTACTACTGTAACCATGCTAGCTTTTAAGATAACTCACCAAACTAACAACCCTGACGCCCCGAATGTTGTAGGCAGTGAATTGGCAACCATAAGCTTCCTTTCATATTTCATCACTGACAACCATTCTAAGGTTAACCGTTCTCTCTCTCTCTCGTTCACATAGTGAGTTCCAATACTGAAGTGCAAATCTAGGGTTTACCAAGTTCATGAATAATAAAGTTTGATAATAAAAATTTTTAAAAAATAATATTATTATTAATATAAGTACATATATAATAAAATAGTATTATTAATTATAGATTATAACTAGCTGTTACCCGCCCGCTTCGCTGGGTATTTCATGTGTTATATCAATATATACTGTTTATAAATATATAAAAAAATTTGTGATAGCTAAAAGTAAGAATTCGATTATATTGAAAAGTATTCTTATAACTCACGCCTGTTGATTAAAAAAGGGCAGAACTTTTTAAATAATAAGTAAAATTAAATAGAATTATATTAAGTTTAAATTTTTTCCCCCTAATGGTTTTCTGAAAAAAATTTTTTTTATTTTCTACAATAAAATAAACACCCTTTAAATTTAAGCCAAATTTAATAGTTAAAAAGGAATTATTTTTGGGAGTCCGTAAAATTTTCCAAAAGTGTTTTGAAACATTTTTCTTTTAATTTCTTTTAATAAAAAAAAAACATCTCCAAATTTCAATCCAAATTTAATGTTCAAAAAGGGAAAATATTTTTACAAAAAACCCTCAAAATTTTCCCTGCCCCCTTGGACCATTTTTGAAAAATTTTTTTCTTGAATTTTCCCAATCAAAAAATAACTTGAAACCCAAATTTTTTCTTATACATGCCCGGTATCTCCCGTCCCCTTTTTATGGTCTAATTTTAAAAAAATTCATTCATAGTAGATCTATACTCAACAAATAAGCATCCTACAAAATTTCAAGTTCGTGTATCTAAGAATTCAAAAACAGGAATATTTATCTCTGCCCCTACAGTCTTCGCAAAGCCCCTTAAGATTTTATTTTTCCAAAGTAACTTCTAAAGCAAGTCTTAAATTTTAAAAGGAATTGGCGTATCGAATATGAGGCTCTAACAGTCCGAAAATGGGAATATATATAAATATAACGCTTCTTAATCCCTCGCAACGCCTCTTGGGGGTCAATTTTTTTAAAACTCATTCTTTAGTGGATCTACATGAAAAGAAACAGCTTTACCAAATTTCAATAATGTGTTATAGTCTAAAAGTGGGAATCTATTTATATATACTGCCCCTTGGGGTCCGATAGGTTAAAAACTGGAATATTTATCATTAATGCTCCTTAAGCCTTCTCAATTTTGCCTTTAGTGTCCATTTTTGCGTAACTTCTTTTGTAGTGAACTTCTACTCCATGAAAAACATGTCTAATACAGTGTATGATCTCCCCAGCTACAAACCTTGCATCTGTGTTTCATACTGTTTACCAGGGGCTTTATAACCCCCGTGCCAATCGCACCCAACTTTTATTCAGAGGCTCTCTTGAACTCATAGTCCCAGTACCACAAAAAAACCCGCCGTGTAGGGCAGGATGCACGTTAAATCTGTCGGGGCTGAAACGTCCTCCCGTTGGTGTGGTGTGGTAGTTAAGAGATGCCACTAGGTTCGTCCCCGTCCTTGACCATGGTTCAAAAAATTTCGTGGTCCGTCGCCAAAGCCCTGGCTGCTGAACAGTGCGACTTTAATATTCAACAACAACAATGAACTCATCATGGTTTTGAGTTGATCCCCCAGCTGCATCGAGCATCCAAAAAGTTCCATTTCCCCAAAGGGGTTAAGTTCAGTGGAACACAGACTCACCAGTAGTTGAAGGTCCTCCAATTGGGGGTATTTTTTACCTACTAAACCCTATAATACCGTCCAAAAAAAACAAATTTGGAGGGGGGTTTTAATAGCCCGAAGGATCTCTCCTTTTCCAAGACTTGTCAGAGTACCTCTATCGAAAAAAATTAAAAAGGGGAAAGGTAGCTTTTTGATGCTTCCCCCGACCATCCGCCTCGACCATTTGTTTTAAATTGATTTTCTAAAAAAAGAGAAACCCAGATCGACACCCTGGTTATCTACAATTAGAACAAGACCCAGTCGCTTCCAAACTGTATCACGACTATGACGGGGAAGCCCCTAAATCATCCTCTGCTCAAGACAGGTGTTCTTGGACCGGGTAAAAGTTATGTATTTTAGTTCACAGACAAAGAGATGAGAGCATAGCGCTTTTTGGGATACATTTCCCGTATTGTGTGTGGTCACCCGTTATCCCTGAAATAGATGTTTTTGTTGCATTATACAGGTTCAATGACAGTTGTGTCGCCATTTCGGAATTATCCATTTTGCTAAAAGTCACAAATAACAGTCCTGAGTCAGTATTGTTGTCCTTTGGCAGCCTTGACTTGGTCTATGCACACAGCTGTTCCTGTTTCTGTGATCTCATTCCACAGAGTTTACACAACATTTCTCGAAACACCGAGATCAATAGAGCAGGTAGCATTTCATTGGCCCCCTAGAATCTTCCAACTATCCACCATCTTGTGGCATCTTCTAGATCAAGAATGGGGAACCAATGGGACGCGTACCGTTGATGGTACCCTTAGAGGCAGCTCGTGAAGAATTTCACATACCAAAGAGAATTAAAAGATTAAAAAATGAAAAGGTCATTAAATTAAATTTCCCTTTGAAGTGTCCTCCAGAGAGGACTGCTCTTTTACTAGTTTTATATATTTAACATCTATATCTCTATAACTAATCCTTAAAGATTTATTTTTAAATAGAATGACCTTTTGCATTCTTTGTGAAAGAATTCTAGATATTTATTTCGAATTTACCAGTGATCAGTGAAATGATACGATTTCTACCTGCAAGCCATTTTCAAATTAAAAAGGCTCTCTGAAAAAGAATATTTACGCATTTTAGATAGGGGATGGAGGATCTTTTATAGATCCATATCCGTGTGAAGTGAAGAAACGTGAATATTTACGCAACGTTTTACATAAACAATGTGTTAAGTTTCTGCATAGGTTTACCAAGAAAGAAACATAAGTTTAGCTACGAGTGCAATTTTCTGCAAGGAAATTTAAAAGTGTTTTAAAAATGGATGAAACTGGTAAGTTTTATATTTGTATTGAAGAAAGCAAAACAAAGGAGTTTTCGTGTATTCAGCCATGCCTTCATGTCAAACAGAAGCAACTCCTTAAAAAATGTACCAAAAGATTTGCTGAAAGACACACAGAGAAGACAGAAATACTAAATCACAGTGGACAAAAGTTTTTTAATGATCATGATGAAAGAAAAGAATTAAAACGACAATTTCGTATTCATACCGACAGAACACATAACACTTGTGAAATATGCAACAAACGTTTCACTCGATATAGAGATCTAAAAATCCATTTACGTATTCATAACACTTAAAAGCCTTATATTTGCAAAATTTGCAGCAAGGCTTTTTTAAAAGAAGTAACAAAAGAAACATTTTCATTCACACTGAAAAAAAACCCTTTTCCCGCGTACTTTGTATCAAGGGTTTTTTGAAAGAAGAGATTTAAAAAGGCATTTGGTTTATACAAAAGAAAAGCCTTATACTTGCAAAATTTGTAACAAGGCTTTCTTAAGTTTAACTTAAAAAGCATTTTTTTTCACACTAAAAAAAAGCCTTATGTTTGTGAAATATGGGGCGGCTTTTTTCCCGAAATGTGGAGATCTTAAATTCATTTGGTGCATACAAAGAAAAGCCTTATGCTTGCGGTACTTTAAAAAGGCTTTCTATGAAAAAAAAAATTTAAAAAAATTTTGTTCATCAAAAGGGCCTTTATGTTTGATCTTGCAACAAGGCTTTCTCGATAGAACAAATTTAAAAAAGGCATTTGCGTGTTCATACTAAAGAAAACCCTTTTGTTTGGGAAAAAATTGTAACAAGGTTTTTTAAAAAAAGTAACAAAAATCATTTGCGTATTCAAATAACGAAGGAGCGTAAGTTACAGAAGTTTACAAGCGTTTCTCTCAAGATTATACTTTAAAAACGTTTAAAACGTTTGCCAACGACGAAATGCACTTATATTTCCAAATTATGTTATAGGTATTTTTTATTAATGTAATTATATTGAATTATGGAAAGCAAATATTAGAGTTTGATTCTGTATTTGAATAACGATATTTTTTTTTGTTTTTTATTTCAGACATCGAATTAAAAAATCCATAATTTTAGGAGATGCATAAAATCATTTTTCACAAACCAATTTTTTAAATTTTTTAAATTTTTTTAAAAACTTATATCTTATTTTAATACATTTAAAACATGAAGTTTATGTAAAATTGATTATTTTATGAGTTTGTGTGTTTTAATTTCAGACATAAATTTGCATAAATTTTAAAACGGTTTTTCTTTAAAAAAATTTATTCAAATATCTTTGACTATTATTGAAAAAAATTTCGAAAAACGTATAATAATTTTTTTCTTATTTACTGTGAAGTTTTTAAGGCGATATTCCCATTTTTTAATTTTTTTTAAATTTTTTATATTTGGTTTTAATTGTTTTTTAAAAAAGTTAATTTAATAATAATTCCATACTTTTAATTTATTCAAATGTTTGAAATTTAAAGTTTTTTTAAATTTTTTAAAAAATTTTTAAACCCCCAAAGGGTTTTTAAATATGTTTTTTTTTTTTCAATTTTTTTTTTTCCAATTTCCTTATAATATACCATAAAACTTTCATGGGTTTTTCTGCTACTGCTCTTTTTAATTTTTATCAATTTTTTTTTAGTTAAACTTACAAAAATTCTGAAAAACATTAATTTTTATTTTTAAATTTTTGAAAAAATACAAACATTTAGAGCTAATTCAATAAGTTTTACAAAACATACATTTCAGAACATGTATAAAAAGTTTAAACCCTTACTTCAATTATAAAAAAAAGCCTTGGGTTTTGAATAACAGTGAATGTACAAAAATTCAACATGGAAAAAAAATAGTTTAAAGTTTTCATTTCTTAAATAGCATGAAAAAAAATTTCCCTCCAATAATCAACAGAAGAATTTTTTGAAAACTGTCCAAAATTTTTTTTAAAAATTTAAAAAATAAAAGCGGTTAATAAAAAAACAAAAGGTAAAATTTTTAAAAAACATTATCTTAAAAATTTTTTTAAAAAAATTTAAAAATTTTAGAGTTTATTTCAGCACAGTTCTATACTCCCATAATAAACAACTTGTACAAAATATTCATATTTTTTTTCCAAAATTTTTAAAAGCCTTAATATATTCAAAAACCCCGGGTTTTTCCAAAAATTTACTGCAAAGAAGTTTTTTTTGCAAGTATTACATAGAGTTTTTTTAAAAGATTTGTTAATGCATTTTTATCAATAATGACGTATGTTGAGATCTGATAAAAGTATATTTTTCACCCAAACGAGAAAAGTATTGCATTTCTTCAAGTTTTGCACCTCGTTAGTGTTTTGAGAAACTTCTGAACTTGTCTTAGCACCCAAAAACCATTTCCCAAAGCTTTCGTTGTGGCAGATTTAGTACTTTTTTTAGGCCTAGGCATGTTAACTTTTAAACTTTTCGAGAAATCACCAAATTTTTGTCGTCAAATAACTTTTTTACTCTTAGAACACAGAGCAAAAAAAATAGTTAAATTTGTAGGAACAGAACTTCAAATAAAACGCATAGAATAACTCTTATATAATCAAAACAAAACAATTTTATCATTTTAGTTTTAAACACTAATCAGCGTTTTGTAAAAAAAAATTAGTTCCTTATTTATCAGGCTCTTTTTTACAGAGACGATCTGAAAAGTGGTGGGCTTTTTTAGTCTACTGACATACAAAAAATGGATAAATAACTGAATAAAAAAAAATAGATACAACTCTAAAATTTTTCAGACACATTAAAAGGATTAAAAGCCATATAAAATAAAAAAATCGATATTTGATGATTTTAGGGGACCATATCCCCTTTAAATATCTGTGCTATTTTTGAAATGAATAATATTCCCCATTTGAAGTAAGAAATAGTTATTTTGAGACAATATAATTTAAATTGAATAAAATTTTTCTTTTATTAAAGTAGCCTTTGGTTGGGGGCTTATAAAATGTTTTAATTTTTTTCGTACGTGTTCTGAGCCAAAGACATGCGATATATATATACATAAATAGAAACGAAAAGTAGTTTCACGTAAGATATTTTTATGAATCAGAATTTATAGGAGAGTTAAAAAACAGTTTTCTACAGTTTTTGAAGGTTCTTTGACGATACAGTTTTTGTGCGGTTCGGCCCTAGGAGAGCCCACACCATTGGCGCGAATTATTTTGGTTGGCGACAATTGGTGCCATCTTGGTAACCCTACTTTGATACACTAGATATGGTAAACTTAACTATTTCTGGAATTTTCGTATTTTGTCGGCGGGCATTTCAAATTTCATTTTGTTGTTGGGCACAGGGCTGGAAATATGGCTGCGTGTGTGAGTGAATATTCCTTGAAATTTTTTACTTTGTTGAATGCGAAAGGTAAGATTGAATTTATTGAATGGTGTATGAAGGAAGGAAGAATTGATTGCTTCGATTTATGAATGTCCTAAATGTGATGAGCGAATGAGATTACACGAACGAAAGAGCTTTCTTCGAAATTGTACCACCCACGCAGAAGGTATGTTCGACCATTACCTTGCGGAATATATATGGCGGCGCTCACATGATCATTCGCTTAGCGCGATGAGACTTTTAAAATCTGTTGTTACCTTTGTACCCTCCATCGGAAAAGACAAGCAGTAAGAAGTAAGTGTTGTTTTTATTTTAAGTGTTTAATTTCTGTATGGTTTACATATATTTTAATTACACATCCTCCTGATTTCGCTATATTCACTTGCTGCCATTGTCGGTTTCGCTTGCCACCATCTCTTTCTTAGTGCTTTTTTTTTTCTGGGCACTCCTAGGATTTTACCAGAAAAATTTTGTTCTTCCTTTTTTTTTCAGCACCACAATTTAAAGTAAATTGTCTACGAGTAGTTTAAATGGCATCCTTACGTTAACAGAAAATCGGTATATTTTTTAAAAGGAAAAGGATTGCAAGGAATTTTTTCACCCTTGTGTAAATAGAAAACTATTTGAATTCTTTGGGTAATCTTGTGTTAGAAAAAGGATTCTTGAACATAGCATAAAAAGTTAAGCTCATTCATTTGCGATAATTAAAGTATTAATAGCATGAAGTAATTAAAATGAGCTAAATTCCTTATGTATTAAGAGTCATCTGTTTTCCTGTAAGCACTTACAATTTTTATGAACAAAATGAAACATTCAATTTAGTTAGATACTTAAGAATTATACAATTGACCAATCAACAAATTTAAAAATGTCTTCAGGAGTTTCCCCAAATGCAACTATACTAGTGGTTAATCGTTCTAAAACAAATTCAACTCTAAAATATTGTTAGTGCATGTTGAAAAATAACTTTGTTTATAATTTTTAAATTCTTGTGTATTGTTGTGATAAAATCTTTGACCTTCTATCTACATAAGCGATTGCTTTGGAATATTTTGAAATAGACTACCTAATATGCAATTACCCTAAAAATTATAGGATTTGGTGAAATTAAAAACATATCCAAATTGATAACATTTAGAATCGTACATATGTGTAATGTTAATGTATTTATACAAATGTATTAATATATGTGGAGGTAACTATATAAGGATAACATATATGACTAAATTTTAAATGTAATTACAGCGTTTAGGCCACTTAAGATAAAAAAAAAAGTAATGTAATAACAGCATTAAAAGTGTTTAAATAAAAAAATTAAAATCATGAGTTGAAAAAGAAATGGCGCATGAAAAAATGTTTTTATAACCCTTAAATAGTTGACCTGCTATTGGATTTTTTTTTCCTTTGACGTTATCTTACGTAAAACTCTTCAGTTAATTTTATTGGAAAGGTTCTTAAAAATGCAATTTTAGAATAATCAGAAGAAAACTAATGTAATTAATGTCCTGACTCATTGCGATTTAATATAAATGGCGACAATTATTCAGACTATATATATATATCAAGTGCATGATTTTTAATAAAAAAAGTCACAAGAGGAAAATTATTTTATATTAAATTAAAGTAATAATATATGACACACATATACGACACACATATTTCTTTTATTCATAATGTTAAAAAGTATTAAAGGTTTCATTTCATTAAAATTTTATTTGTTCAAGGTTTATAGAGTAAACATTAGAGACCGAGTAGTAACATATTCATAGTTTGTAGTTCTAAATCTGTTAAATTCTGGTATAGGTTTTTTCTAATAGGATTCAAAGCTTCTCACGTTAATAAAGAAGGATCACCGACAAAGAACAATTGATAAAACCCTACCCTCCAATTATTTATTTGGCATCTGTTCATGTTTGTAGATAAAGGTTCATTTCCTTTTGAGTTGTATTGTTTGCTTTTATTTCACTGAATTTACAAGAGCAGCAAAATAATTTTTTTTAATTCCGTTTTGCTGTAATCTGTAAAGGATTTTTTTTTTGTTATTTTTTTACAATTTATTTAAACTAGCGCTTCGATAGAACAATCCAAACAAATATGCCTATTTAATACAAACACAAGGTAATAGGTTATATTCACTTCAGTTTGTTTATTTAATATATTAGTGTTGGTTTTATTTTCTATTTCTTGCTTAACTGAGTAAGTCATTTATAATTCTAAGTAAGTAATCACACAGTAACTAAGTATATTTAAAATCCATGTTCCTATTTCTGAAAAAAAAGTCCCCCTGTGCATTTCTTGAATTATACAGAATTTTACAGAACAGAATAAAAATTTAAATAATATATTTAATAGTTGTTTTTTTTTTCTCTTACACTTTGATATCAATGTATAGTTAGTAATAAGTTTAATTGTTTTTATCTGAAGCTTTATGGAAAAAAGTATTTCTCACATTTAATTAAGACTTACTCTTTGGGACTTCTTCAAGTACTTTTTGTCATTCTTCTATTCTATTTTATATTTAATTTATATTTCGCACGTTTTATGGATATTCAAAGATATATATTTTAAACATGGAGCCATATATTGCAAACTTTAGGCATGTTTGTATAAACATTTTTGGTGTTAGAAATCAAAGTAAGTCTCTAACGCTTAGAAAAAAGCTAATAAAATTCAGTTCCTAAATGGCAATTCAGTAATCATGGAAGCCGCTAAAACATAGTAGTCATTTCTGGTAGTGTTGAGTCGTTGCTCGAGTCCAGTGGGAACTTAACACACGTCATGCAAAAATGTTTATGAACAGGAAATCGGTCGATGTTCTAAGTTAACGAATTGGCATATTGTGGAATTGTCAAATTATATAGAGGCAGATACCAGCTCAAGTGTCATTCTCGTCACTTGATCATGATAATAGTTTTCTTGGGTGGAATGGAATGCCAATATACAATCAATAAAGCTTTATGGAACAATTTTGTCACCTTTTAATACATTAAATATTTAACGTATAATTTAATCATTGTTTCATTATTTTTAAAAGAAAAAAAACATAAATAGATCAAACAGATGCACATTTTTTTTTTAAATTGAGTAATATTGAAAATTTTTATCTTAAAAGTACGGGACCGAATTTGAACACCCTATTGGCTGTTTTTTGAAGAAAATTTTCCCAGGCAGAAACCTAAAAAATTGATTAAAATTTTCTATAAAAAACTACTTGAAAAAATTTGGGGGGAAATCGTAGTTTATTAAAGAAACGGTTTTGTTAAAATAAAAAAAAATGCTTTTTTGATCAATATACTAAAATTATTTACCTAATCACAAAAAAATAAATAATTTATTTTTTCTCATTAAATCACTTTTGAAAGCGAGGGTCATTGCTGAATCTAATCATCATCCCAAAATGGCCTTTCAGAAAAAAACACCTGCTATAACTCATATGAGGACCTTTCTTTAAAATCGTTGACGACTACTTTAGTCTGGGGGGTCGGATACGACCAGTTTTTCCCGGGTGGGGGGTTGGGGAATTAAAGATCCCCCGGGTGTAGAGGGGACGTTTCCCTTTAAATCTGTGAGGCGTAAAATCTTCCATTTGGGTGTAATATCGGGGTAAGGAAAGTGCGTGCAAGCTCAAGTACCTTTTTCGTCCAACCCAAAGGTTTAAAAATTAACAGGTCCGTCCCCAAAAAGCTTTTTGCTGCAAAGTTCGATGTAAAACCTTTCACCCTCACCAAAATGATGGGTTTCTTTAAATTAAGGTCTTAACAACTTTATTACAAAACCACTTCGGTTTAATGATGGCGTTACAAAGTATGTGTTTTAAAAGGTTTTTTTTTCAGACTAACATGTATTCGTTGTGTTGCCACGAAACACAAATTTTGCCCGACTTCAAATAACACGAAAAAAAAAATCCCTTTTCACAAGACAATTTTTCAGAGCTTCGGTATAACAGTTTTTGTAGTATGGTTCCGTTTAAGACAATGTTTAACTCACCTTCTCCCTCTCGGTTAAAGGCTTTTAGTTGATCCTTACCAAAAAATATTTTTTTTTTTTTTTTACAATTTCCCTTATTTTGAAGATTTATACATTTTCAAATGATACCTCTCTCTATGATGGGATTTATGAATATCCTGTTTTCTCCTTTTTTTCTAATAAATGCCTCTACCCCCGCAATTAGATGCTAGCAAAAAGGGTTAACAAGATATTTTTTTTTTTTTTTTTTTTGAACTGAAGGAATTTTTTTTCATTCACGGAAAAAAAGGGTAGAAAAAAAAATTTTGCAACCCTCGTTTGAACCCTCTATATTTTGGGCTAATAAAATTATTGACATTCCTTGATTTTGAGAGTGTAATTTTTTTTTAAACAATTGTAGATGGAAAAGGGACTTTTTATATATAACACAATTTAAAAATTTCTTCAATTATAGTTAAAATGGTACCTTTTTTTTTCAAATATTTTTGGTTTTTCATATAAAAGGTAAATATCAATCGTAGATATACATATGAAGTTCCGATGGGAGGTGGTGGTAGAAGTCGGGTACTCGTGGTTGGCGTGACGTGTGTGTGTGAGTTCGAGAAAAGTACCACTAAGGCCCCGCCGCATAGAGGGGGACGACGCACATTAAATCTGTCAAGGGTACGCTTCAACATCCTCAAGGCTGAAACATTCACCTGCTGTCGTAGTATGATTGTTTGAAATGGATGTACAATCTCAGGTGTCAGCCTCTTTCTTTGACTGATGTTCAGAATTATGAGGTCCGTTGCCAATAACCCTTATGATGATTTGTAGTGTGACAGTTATATAATTCCACTCACTGCTAAGGCTTGGGCGAGGTGAGGGACCTCATAAATTAAACCTCGCTAAATAGAGGAGGAAGACAATACCTGAGCTGGCATGCCAATCTGCATACTGTGGGGAAAAAAACCGTTACAAATTTTTAAAATAACAGTCTCTATATAATTTGGGGTGGGGTGAGGTTTTTCAGGGGCAATGGGGCTTGAATCTAGCTACTCAAAGCTGCGGGAAATTTTTCATATTGTGTTTCGGTTACTTGCCTTGCATTATAGATACAACATTTGAATCATTGCTACTATAACAGAAATTATTTTTATTATATAGGGTTTCAAAATTTTATGAAAAAAAAAAGTTTTGCTTATTCCACAAAAAAATTAGTCTCAATGTCGGGGATTAATGGCCCGGGAAAATTTTTCTGGAGTTTTTTAGTTGTAGTTAGGAATTGTTAAGGTACTAAAGACACGTAGTGTAAAGAAGCCAATACGTGTCTAATGAGTCGAATTATTCTAAGACTGCACCCTAATTAAGTAAACTGATCACTAGTCGAGCACAGCAACAGAGCGCCACCTATCCAATCAGAGAAAAACATGTCTAATAAGAGGTGTATAATCGCCTCTAACACACAGCTACACAACTCTCGCATCTGAGTTTCATACTGTTTACCAGTGTCCTTATCAACCCCTGTAGCAATCGCACTCACTCTTGCACCAAGGCTCTATTAACCTTTTAACGTCTAAAATACGGTTTTGTGTGATAAAGTACTTGATAAATGTTATGTTCTCATCCTCTATAAACATTATTTATAGTCACAAAAAATATCTAATTGTGGTTTTTTTTCCCTGGGTGGTGGCTAGACCTTACACGCACTGCGCATTTAGGACATTTAAGTAACTTTTTCTGGGACCGAAATAATGAATTATATTACAATAAACTGTTTATGAAAAATTAACATTTATGTAATAATTATTTTAATAACAATTAAATAGAAAGTTTAAATGTAACTTAATAATAGAATAATTGTACAATGTAGAATACTTACTTAGAAATATATAGAATATGAGTATATACATTAAACTTAGGTACATATACATTTTATATTTTATTTAATTTTAGTATGAGAAGTTAGAAATATAGTGATATTTTTCAAATTTAAATTAGTTATTTCATAAATTTGATGAGCTATTTACTGTGGAACTTAATAATTTGCAAACTTTTTCTCCTAGCAGAAAAGCTGTAATGAAAGATTTTCGAACCCGAGAATCCATTATACCACATATTGTAAGAAAAGTTTGTTTATATTTCCCACCTCCAACACTCTCACATGATTCTAAATGCTCTCTCTCGAGTACAGGAAAAGCGAAAATTTTTAGGTCATTTTTCTTTTCTAGGTGGACAGTGGATAGAGCCTCTATCCACATATTAAAGGTGTCCAAAAACTTAAATAAAATCTCTTTTTTTATTGTACAATTACTTAATTCATTCAGATGATAGAAAAGTAAACTTAAGACATATAGAAATTCTTTGTCAATATCAGAAATTTTATTTATAGTAATCACAAAATACACAATTTGCAGATTTACACCGAGAAAAACTGTTTGCAACTACCCATCAGAGAACATGAAGTAAAAAAAAATGTATCGTGCTGCCATCCGTATTAATTTTTATACGTTTTAACTTCAATTAACGCATATAGATAAACTAAATATCCAACACCCGCTTGGAGAAAAAAATAATTAATACGTGGGTAGATGTATTAACCACTGCCCGCTAAAGGATTAAACTGATCCATCTTCCTTGAAGCAGTTCTTAAAGCTCCAACGAGCATCAAAATACGTTCCTTACGTGACCAATAGTTTAAGATCAGGAGACACCACATGCTACTCCAATCGTTGAATGACCTCCAATTAGAGGTATTTTTCCCCTACTGAGCCCTGTGTTATCGCCCAAACAGCTGAAATTTGATCCCTATAATCCACGGGAAAGTCTGACACAGCCGTCCCTGACATCCCTTTACCGTAAACTTGTCAGAGTACGACTATTGAAAAACATGAAGGTCATCATGTCATTCTGTCATGATGCCTCTCTGGACATTCAGACCAAAGTAGCATTTTTGAAAATGTTAGAGACCTGATATCGACACGCGGATTACCTCCAGATGACAATATGTCTCAAGTCGCTACCCAGACTAAATCGCGACTCATCACTGGAAAGAATCTGCCATTAATCAACCTCTGGTCAAGACAGGTGTTCTCAGCATCTGCTGAACAGTCCTTTTGGTGGTTCAAGTTAAGGATGCAAAAACGGGGTGTTTTCTCTGCTACCTGTATTAAGTCTCTAGAATCTTTATATGGAAATAGATGTTTTTTTTGGGTTATCGGGTTTTGGGGAAAGTTGTCTCACAATCTGGGACTACCCTTTTTTTGGCTAAAATCACAAAAACAATCTTGAGCCCCATTGTTGTCCTTTTATGGCCTTGACTGGCCGGGGATTATTTTCCGTCTTTGAACTATTTCCAGGGGTTATACTCATTTCTAAAAAAATCAAACCCCTAGAGCAGGTAGCCTGTGATTATCTCCCAGATTCTTCCAACTATCTGCATCTTAATCGTTAAATGTTGAGGCCCATAATCCCGATCAAGTTAAAAAATTAAAAAAACAAAAATTTGGGCACTATGATATTTCAAAAACTTCTTACGCAAAATTTCGAAAAAGGTGAAATATCTCTTCAAAAACGCGACCCAAAACCCACTAATTCGACTCACATTACACTAAAAGGGTGATGTGTCTAAAAAACTTCGTTATCATCTGACAATTTATTTGCGTATATGCGCTAATTAACTGTGCTACCTGGAAAAACCCAGAATATGTATTACAGCACAGGGGAAAGGGACCCAAAGGACAGACCGGCATTCTTATCTGCAGCTTTAAACCCCTCAGCAAGTCACACGGGAAACCCAGAGACTTATCACCACCCTTTGACGGGACGGCTCAGTCCCCTCCCCGTTCAGAAAGTTGCCCAAAAGGAAAACAAAAATTATCCCCAAGACACCTTTTTTTCCCCTTACGGAACCCCACAGGGAAAAACAAGCTGTTGCGGAAACCAAAGGTGCTAATAAAACACAATACAAACACACTAAGTAAATAAATTAAATTCAATATAAAACCCAAAAAACGCTTACAAAAATGAAAACGAAATTTTTTTATAACAATGAATAATATAACCCAATACAAAATAAATAAATTAGAAATTAATCTCTCTATTTAAAAATGTTTATCTGTGTCTGACGGGAAAAAAGCAAAGGGGAATTTGAATATAGAAAGAGGGTCAAAATTAGAAAGGACCCTGGGTTCCCCCGGAGCGGCACCCGTTTTTTCCAAAAGACAGTAAACCCCCTTGGGAAAAAAAAGAACATAGGTGCCTCGGGTTGTGACGCCCGTCTCACCTCATGAAAATGAGTACACTTGGGGGGTTTGGGCAAAGTGAAGAAAAAAAATTTAAAACTAGAACTCATTTAAATATATAAAGTAAATATTTGTTTTCTGTTTGATAAAAAATTTAAAAGTATTAAATTAAACCTGAGTTTTTATTTTGATTAAATTTTGCTTTTTCCTTCTTGCTTTATCTTTAAAGGTGCCCTCTCCTTTCCCCAAGTTGTGGTCGGTGCGAAATACTATCAAATGTACCCTTGCTTTATTTCTCATCTCGCGTTGGTGTGAAAATTGGGGAAAAGATTGCTTCGTCCTTTACCTATTTTGAATCAAAAAGCTAAAAATTCTTGATTCAAAATTCAAAAACTTCACTTCTTAACCTTTTTTTTAAATTAAATATTGCCTTTTTTAACAAAATTTTATCTTAAACTAAGAATGCATAGCATTCTCTTAACTAAAACAATAAGTTTATTATTTTTTTATATCATTTATCTGACTAAAAGTTATTTAAGTTTGTTTTCTTTAATGAAGAAATAACAAAGACATTACAAATCTTACTTAAATAAAACAAAAAGGACCTAAATTAAATTGCATACATCACGACAACGGCCCAATGTCAGCGGGGGAAGGTTTGAAAATGTCTGGAAAAAAGTAAACATGGGTTTCCCCCGAAAAATAAGACTACTTTATGTATTGTTTTGTTTATAATACAACAAAAAAATGCTAAATTTAAACATAGGAAAAGTATTCTTTTTAAAACATAAGTATTTATGCCGAAGAAAATTAATAAACACATGTATACAGTAATTTACCTGATTAACACACCTCAGAAAAATACTTCAGAAGGCACAAAGCTATATACGGGAAAATTAAAAAAAAAACTTTAAAAAAAGCTCTTTTTTAAAAAAAAAAAAAGGTATTGGTCTTTTTGTCTTTCCCCTCATTCTAAAATTTTGTGTTTTTTATCACAAAAGACGAAAAGGAACGAAGTCCATTACACACCCCTTTTTTAAAATACTAAGGAAAATTTTTCGCCTTATATCCCCCACTATGTGATATTTAGGGGTTTTGGGGGTGTTTTTAAAAGTTAACATTTTCGTCATTTTTCATTAACTGAAACAGCAGTAGTACGGTCTTGAACGGGTCTGCACATGGAGTTTTTTCGACCTAAAATAGTGTGGCCGAGTTATCCGGAGTGGCGGGTTATCAGGTGCCGAATTTTAGAGACTCCACTGAATCATAAAAAAAGTTCACAATAGTATGTATGTCTGAAAAAAAAGTCGGATGGGTGACACCGTTGGTTTATCGCTGGCCTTCCGTCCATAAGGTTGCGGGTTCGACTCCGGCCGAAGTCGATGGATATTCCTGATGCAGAAAATTGACAGCGGTCATGTCTTATGATTATACGGCATGTAAAAGATAGGTAGGGGGCCCTAGGCAAAATTAGATCCTAGTACAAGATTCGCATCGTCAGAGCTCAGGTGCCTCTCTCTAGGGAGGAAAATGGGCTGTCAAAATTACCTGCGGTGATTCGTATCCACCACCAATATTGCGTGGATTAGAAAGAGATACCAGCTTTCGGTGAATGTACTAGGTAGATCGATGATCTCTGTTAATAACTTTTCATATAACAATTAAAATAAAAATAAAAAATGTGTTAAGAAAAGAACATTTGATTTAGATCCATTAAACCTAAATGTAAAAACAAAGATTTTCTTCTTTTCTAAATAATTTCAGACCATATTTTCATTTGTTAACAGACAAGTAGTTTATTTTATTGTATTCTTCTCTAAAGAGAAAATTTATTGCAGGAAATAAAAAAAATTGTTTAAATTTTTAAAATTTAATTTCAGCAATTTTTAAATGAATTTTAGATGTATAATTAACTCTAATCTAAATTCGAAAATACATGTTCCAACACCCCAGTTGCTCTTTCTTTAACACTTTCCTTATATGTTACTGTAAAAAGAAACTAGTTTACATTCTTAAATAAAAATGGCAAAAAAACTCTTTCAAAATAATATAGGACGGTTATTTTAATGTGAAAACCAACATAAACAAATAAATAATATTAGGAATAATTACTATAAATTCAGTTACCTAATTCTTTTGGAATTGATTCGTAAACTTTTAATGAAATAATTAATACTATTAAAGGAATAACTTTTAAATGTTATTGTATTTAACATTATTCTTATGTTTAGTCAAAATATTTTCAATTTTACACAATTTAACACTTGAAATATCTACACTGACTTTTTTTCTTTTACCGGAATCGATGTTGAGGGATATTCATTAACATCGGGGACAGATCTCGTAATTTTGATGCAGGGTCAAGTGACGAGTACGACACACGAGTACGACCCTAAGGGGCACTATGGCTCAAACTCCGGACACATAGGCCATGAATCTATGACCATGACCACTAGGCTACCGTGGACACCAGAATCAATGATGTAAAACGATAAACAATAGGAATCAATGGTAGGGCATAGTGGCTAAATGACGGTCTTACGCCAGTGTACAAGATTTCACATACATCTAGAATTTTGTGAAGAAGAGTTATGATGTAATTTAAACACATGACTCTTCTCACACACACAACAAGAATAATAGGTTTACAAATTCATTCAAAACTTTTCATTTAGTATTTAAACTATCAATGCTTAAAATATTTCAAAAAATTATTTCTCCCCATTACTTAAGACATAATTTAACTGAATTATTAGTTATAACATCTAAATAGCGTATAAGATTAACGTTTTTTATAATCTATTCCATGCAGTAGAAAACGGATTTTCATAATAATTCCATTAAAGTAGAAATGAAAATTCTGCAATCATATCCTTTTTAAATAGAATTACATAGAAGAATTTTTTTTAAAGAATAGTTATGATGCAATTTAAACACTTAATTTTCTGACACAACGAGAACAAAAGATGTCATAATTCATTCCAAACTTTTCATTTAGTATTTAAACTACGAATGCTTAAAAATTTAAAAAATGTATTAAGATCTGAAATAACGTATAAGATATATGTTTTTAATAATCTAATCAATACAGCAGAAAACGGATTTTAATAAACTCTCCAATAAAGTAAAAAGGGAAACGCTATCATTATATCCTGTGCAAATGGAATTACATAGAAGAATTTTTTAATTTTTAATCAATAACGTACGTAAAGAAAAGCGAAAAAAGAAAAACACCCCCCCAAAAAAAAGAGGATTTAGTATTTTAGACAAATATATTCATACAAGATACACTCATCCACTTAGCAACCATGTGTTCTGATAGTCTCCAAATAATGTGGCCAAAAAAAGAAAAAAAGTTTTTTTTAGATCTTTTCTTTAAAAGGATAAAATTTTGGGTTTTAAAAGAAAAACCATTTTTTTGGGAAATTTTTAAAATTTTTAAAGAAAAATTAAAAAAATTTGGTTTAAAAACAAATTTTAAATTTAAAAATTTTGCAGAAGAAATTTTTAAAACCTTTTCTTTTTAAAGAAAAACCATTTGTGAAATTTAAAAAGGTTTTCCTAAAAATTTAAAAAATTTTTCCCTTTGGGAAAAAACTTTATTTTTAAGCTACTTTAAAAGAATTTAAAACTTTTTTTATGGAAACCTTAGTTTTTTTGGGTTTAAAATTTTTAAAATTAAAGCATTTGGTTATAAAAAAAAGTTATTTTGTGTTTTGAGAATTTTCTTAAAATAATTAAAATCATTTTTTTTACTAAAAAACCTTATTTTTTTAAAAATTAAAAAATTTTCTTTTAAAGAATTTTAAAAAAATTTTGGAAAACAAAAATTTGGGTTTCAATTTTCACTTTTTAAAAACAAAAAATTTATTAAAAACATTATTTCCGTTTTTTATTTAAAATTTGTTATTTAATTATTAATTTTTTTTTTAAAATTTAAAAATTTTTAAATAAACATATTTTTTGTATTTTTTATTTTTAAAATGAATATACTAAATTTTTTTAAAAGGAAAATCATTTAAATTGGTTTATTTTTTAATTTGGAATTTCTTAATTTATAACTTTTTTTTCCCTTTAAAAAGAGGTTTATTTTTGGGTTTTTTTAAAATTTTTTTTTTTAAATTTTTTAAACTTTTAAAATTTAAATTTTGTTTTAAAAAAAATATTTATTTTTTTTTAAATTTTAAATTTTTAAATTATAAAAATTTTTTTTATTTTAATTTTTTTTATTTATTTAATTTTTAAAAACTTTGGGAACCGAATTGTTTTAATACTTTTTTTTTAAAAAAAAAAATTTTTTCTTAAATTATTTTATTAAATTTTTTAAAAAATTTTTTCTTTTGGGTTTTTAAGGAAACTTTTTTAAAAATTTTCTTTTTTTTTTTTTAAAAAAATTTTTTCTTTAAAAATTTTTTAAGGGAAATTTTTTTAAAAAAATTTTTTAAATTTTTGAAAATTTTTAATTCGTAAAAAAATATTTTCATAAACAAGAAAAAAAATTTTAAATTTTTTGAAAAGAATGAAAAAAACAAAAAAAAAAATTTTTTAATTATGAAAAAATTTTTTTGAAAAATTTTGTTTATTTTTAATTTTTTATATTTATACCAAAGAATGGTTTTAATAAAATTAAAAATTTTAAAAAATTTTTTTTAAAATTTTATTCTTTTTTTTACGTTTTAAACACGGTTTCAAATGCTAACAATCGTAAAAAAAACAAAATTTTAAAAGATTTTAAAATTTTAAAAAAAGATTTTTTTGAAAATTTTAAAAATTTTGCTTTGGGTTTTTCCCCGTTGATCTAAATGGTTAGCCATTCTCGAAAATTTCACCCCAAAAAAAAATTTTTGGGCATGTTAAAAAAAAAAATTTTTTTGAACTTAAAAATTTTTTGACTTTCCTTATTTTAGGGCAAATATTAAAAAATTTTCTTTGTAAAGGGGTTTTATAATATTTTAAAAATACTTTTTCCAAGTTCTAAAATTTACGGTTTTTTGGAAAAAAAACATTTTATTTCAGGAAACATTTAGAGTCGTACAGGCTTAATTTAAAATGGGGGGTCTATAAAAAATTTTGGGGATTACGGTCAATTTTTAAATAATTGGGGCCCCCCATTTAAATTTTTTAATGATTAATCTTTACCTATTTTGGGGTTTAAATTTGTTTCTTTCAAGAATAGGTTTTAAAATGTAAAAATCCTAAATTTTATTTTCCATGGACCAAAATAAGGGGGAATGCCAAAAATTTGTTTTCGGATGTACGGAAAATACAAAAAATTTTCATTGTTAAGATTTCCATTTTTTTTAGTTAAATTGTGTTTTGGGGTTTTAAAAGAAAATTCTAATTTTTTTTGTTTTAAAAAATTTAAATTGTTTGGCAAAAGGTATAATTAATCCCTTATCTTTTTTTAAAAAATGTTTAAAAATTTTAAATTCAATGAGTTTTTTAAAATTTAAGTGGAAGGAAAAATTTCTTAAAATTAAATTAAATTACAAATTTAAAAAGGCCATTTTTTTTATTTAAGTATAAAAAAACAAATTAATAAATAATGATAATAAAAAAAATTGATATACAAAAATTTTTTTAAACCATTAAAACTTATTTAAACCAAAATTTTTTTGTAAAATTTTTCGCGTTTGGAATAAAGGAAGTTTAATCTTGTAAAAAATTACTAAAATTCAATTTCGTAACCATTCAATCAAAAGGAAAATACTATAAAAAAGTAAACATTTTAAGCAATGTTGATTCGGGGTTCGGCCCAGTGGCAACATAAACACGTCATATAAGTCAAAAGCAAAGAAATCGGTCAATCTCTTTTTTTGAAAATTTTTTTTTAATGTATTAAAATTTTGAACTTTTTAATAATTATGTCCTTTTTTGGGGGAAAAAAAAAGATCAAACAAGATGCACGTTCTATTTTAAATTGTGTTACCCCAAAATTTAAATTTAAAAAGTAAAACCCTTTTTTAATAGTTTTTTTTTAAAATGAAGCTTTCTTTATTACAAAAATAAACAATATTTTCACAGCCCATAGTAGTAAAAGGGGAATTTTCCCCCCGTTTCCAACATCTTATTCATTGATTTTGGAAGACAATCTTGGGGCCATGAAATCTACAGGATTTATTCAATCACACCTTAAAATTTTTTGCTAAACAAAATTCAGGGGCCTCTAGTTTTCTGAAAAAATATATCAGTTAAAAAAAAGGGGGAATAAGCATAAATGTTTTTTCTCAAATTATACGGTATTTTTTACGAAGTGTGAAATTTTTTATTCCTTTTTATACCATTTTTTTAAAAAGGGTGATTGCTGGAATGAGGTATCATCGTCCACAAAAGTTATATTCTGCAGAAAAATATTTTCTTCCTCCCGAAAATTTTCAATAGCTTAACGTTAAATCTCAACATTCCCCCAAAATTTAAAAGGCGTTTTTAGGGGGTTTGGTCTGAACTCGTGACTGGCGCAGGGGTTAAGACCTGTGCCCTTTCCCCTGTGGGGAGATCGATGCACGTTCAATCTGTCAGGCGTAATGTCCCCCGATTGGGGGTAAAATTTTTCCCCAAAGGGCTGAAATATCTTGTGCCGTTACTTGACCCAGGCGAAAAAATTAAGGGTCAGTAATAAAAATTTTTGATTTTGCGTTAATAAAGTTTTCCCCCCCAAAAATGACAGGTTCCAAAAATTCTCGGTCCATTGAAAATCTTTAAGAACAGTTTCCGTTTTCTACGAATAAGGGTTTTTTAAAATGATGCGCTTTAAAAGAATATTTCGGACGAACATGTCCCGGGGTTGATTAAAAAAAATTAACCGTTTTTTCCCAAAAATTTTTTTTTTTTTTTTTTTTGGGCTTTTGGAAAATTTCCCTTTTAAATAAACGTTTTGTCAGCCAAAAGACTTTTAATTTTTTTGGGGGGGTTTTTCTCTTTTCCCCTTTTATTTCTTTTTATGTCCTTTTAAATTTTTACTTTTTACTTTATTTTTTTTAAAATTTCCCAAAAAAAAAAAGACATGGGGGGTATAGTATTTTTAAAAGAAAATTTATTTTTTGATTTTTTTTTGATTTTTTTTTACATTTTTGAAATTTGGTAAAAAAAAAATTTCTGAAGGGAAAAATTTTTATTTTTATTTTCTTCAAATTTTTTTTACTTGAAACAATTTTTTTTTCTTACAAAATTGGTTTTTTTTGAAAGGCTTTTACCCATAAATCCCATTCCTTTTAAAATTTTTTAAAAAGAAAAATTTTTACCCGTTTCAATGTAAATACTGAAAAAAATTTTAAATTTTTCCGGTTTTTGAACATAAAACAGATTTTAAATTTTTTTTTAATTTTTTTTTAAAAAAGGGACAGATTTTTTCTTTTTTAAAAATTTTTTTTAAAAAATTTTTTTAAATTATTTTTTTTTTTTTCTTTTAAAAAAGGATTCTGCTAAATTTTCCCTTTTTTTTTTTTTCTTAAAATTTTTTAAAATTTTCCAAGCTTTTATTAAAATTTTATTTTTTTAAATTTAAATATCTTAAAAAAATTTTTTTTTTTTTTAAATGATTTATTAAAAATTTAAAATTCTCTTTTTAAAAATTTAATTTTTTGGGGGCAAATAATTTCATTTAATTCCCCAAAAAAAAATTTTTTGTAATTTTTTTCCCTTTTTTTAAAAAAAAAATTTTTAAAAATAAGTTACTTTTTTTAAAAAAAATTTTTAAAAAAGGTACCTTTTTAAAAAAGTTATTTTTTAAAAATACCCGGGGGTTTCATGAAACAAAAAAAAAGGTTTTTTTCCAAATAAATTTTAAAAAAATTTTTTCATTGGGAAAAATTTTTTGTTTTAATATTTATTTAGGTTAAAATGCTTTTAAAGATTTTGGTTTAGAGGGGTTTCCTTTTAATTTAAAATTTAAAAAACTTTTTGTAAAAAGATTTTTTTCCTGCCTTTCTCCTTTTTTTAAAAATCAAGTGCCCCAGACTACCGGTTAAATAAAGCTTTTTTTGGGTTTAAAAAATAAAATTATAATTTAAATTTTTTTTTTTGAAAAAGGGGAAAAAAATTTGCTTCCCCTTTTTTTTTAAAAAAGAATTTAATAAAATTGTTACATTTTTTATTTTGGAAAAAAATTTTTAAAAAGGTAAAGGAAATAAATTTTAAGATTTTCTAACTATTTTAAAAACTGTTTTTTTTGAAAATTTTTTATTTTTTTAAAATTAAAAATGAATCCGATTACTAAAAATTTTGCTTTTTTGATAGGTCAATTACGGATCCCAAACCTGTATATTTATAGTACCCTAAAACCCCTTGTAAAAAGGGTTATATCAAACCTAAAAGAGAGGCCAAAACCAAAAGTGTTGGGGTTTAAAGGGGGTTTTAGGGGTCCGGCCTTTTCCATTCAAAATAAAGGGGTTTTTAGGGGCTAAAAACCCAAAAATTGACCCAACTTTTAATTTTTGCGGGGGGGCCTTTAAGTTTTAAAAAGGTTTTGGGTTTTAAAAGCCCCCAACTTTGGTCCCCCCCTTTTGGAATTTTATTTAGTTAAAAATTTTTTTATTTTTTAAAAAAAATTTTTTTTTTTTTAAAACGTTTCGACCTTAAAAAAAACCACTAATTTTTTAAAAAATATGTAGGCTCTTATTGCGTGTGTAAAAGAAAGAAGGTTTTTTTTCAGGTGGTTTTTTCTTTTACTGAGGTTAAATTAGATCTTTTAAAACCCCAGAATTTTTTTTGGGAACAAGTTACTCTTGATTTTTGAAATATACCTGTAAATTTAAAAACCCCGGAAAATAAAATACCTTTTAGAACCCAAACGTAGGGGGTAAAAAATTTAGAAAAATTTCAATAAAATTTTAAGTAGGGGGGTTTATTTTTGGCCTTTTAATTTAGAAAAAACCCCAAAAAAAAATTTTCCCTTTCAGTTCCCCCGCATTAAAAATCAAAATTAGGGTTTGTTTAGTTTTTTTAACAAATATTTTAATGTCCTAAAATTTTTTAAAAAAAGAAATTTAAATATTTAAAAAAATTTTTTAAAGGGGTTTTTTTTTCAATCCTAAAATTTAAAAAAACCCCCAAAATGATTTGTAAATTTTAAAGTAAATTTTATTTTTCCTTTTTTAAAAAAATTTTTTAAATTGGGGGGTTTAAAATAAAAAAGAAAATTAAATTTAGAATTAAAAATTCTTTAAAAAAAAGTCCAAAAAAATTTTTTTCCCATGTTTATTTTTAGTAAAACCAAAGTAGGAATTTGATTAGGCATTTATTCAAAAAAAAATTTTCATAAAAAAATTCCAAAAAAAAAAAAAGCTTTGGGGGCGGGAAAAAATTTAATTTTAAAAAATGCAAAAATATCAAAATTTGACCCTTTAAAACTTGTACTTTTGAAAATCTCTAAAAAAATTTCGAAAAAATTTTTTATTGAAATCTGGTAAAAGGGGCATTTTCTTAAAAAAAATTTTTTAAATAACTTCTTTCTACATTTTTATTTTTTTAAAAAAATTTATTTAAATAAAAGCAAAACCCTTTAATTTTAAAAAATTAAAATATTTATAAGTTAGAAACCCAAAAAAAATTTTCCCAAAATTTCTAATGGAAAAAATTTTAAAAAAATTTAATAAAAATTTAAAATTTTTTTTATTATTTTTTCCAAATCATCGACAATTTGACGGGGTTTCTAGCTTTTGTTTCACTTGTTTTTTTCATTTTTACATGACAGATTTGCTTTTTGGGGATTTTCCCCCTTTATTTTTCCGGAAAACCCAAAGCGTATTTCTTTTTTTTAAAGGTAGGGGTTTACATTCGGGGGAAAATGGCTTCAAAAGTTTCCGGGGCCCTTTTCCCTTTTTTTGGCGCAGGGAAAAACTGACCCCGCCCCTTATCGCCCCCTTTTTTCAAAATTCTCATTTTAAAAAAAGCTTTTTTTTTTTCAAATAAAATTGATCATCCTCTAAGGAAGAATCCTGATTTTTTTCATTTAAAGGGTTTAAGTTGTTTGGCGGTCAGAGTTTAAACCACTGAAAGAAAATAAAAAAAAAATGCCTTTAAATCCCGCCAAAAAGGGGGCCCCCCCCATTGGCATGTTGGTGTTTGGAGGGATTTTTCCAGGTGTCATCCTCGGCATTTTACCGGGTTCAAAATAACGAGGTCCGTCAAGGGGGACTAAAACAATATAAAATTGTACTAACTTTATTTTTTTTGGACGGGGGAGGGCTCTTTCGGGACACTGGGGCTTAGCCTCGATTCAAAACGCCCCCAACGAGTTTGTACCCTCATTTTTGGGTTACCACGCTTGTTTTAGGTTAAAACACTTCTAAATTTTTTAAAAACAGAATTTTTTTTTTATAAGCAGTTTCTGACATCTATCAAAAAAAAACTCGCTCAATTTTGAAAAGGAATATGTAGGCTCTGGTTGTCGTAGTAAAAGCCATGAATGACGGATTTACTTACTCAGGTGTCGCCCTTTTTCTTGACTGAGGTTAAAAATTACGAGGTCAGTTGTCACAAAAACCCCTCATGATTTTTTTATAGTGTGAACTTTTTAGTTCCACTCATTGATAAGGATTTGTAGAGGTGATGGATTAAATTAAAACCTCTGTAAAAGTGAGAGGACAGTCCAGCTGGCATGAAGCTCCAAACTGGGGGAGGAAAAAAAACCCGCTCCGAAAATATGAAATAATCTTCAAATTTACGGTGTGGTGGGGTACTTTAGTGGCACTGGGGGGCGAACCCTTTTGACTCAAAGGGGGGCCAAATTTGTCTGCCTTTGGCCATTTAAAAAAAAATTTGGTGATTGCTGTGTATCAGAATTTTTTTTCCTCATCAACATTTTCCCCAACCCGTGCATAAAAATTTTCCCAGAAGAAAAAATGTGGGTGCTTTAGTAAAATGAGAGTAATAGCCAACTCTCCTTTTTCCTGGGAGTTTTGCAGTCGGATACGAATCCAAAGTAAAAAGACCCACAGTGTAGAATATTTTTTAAAATTTTAAAGGCCCCGGATTTTGCCGTGTTGGGGAAAAGGGGGGAGAGGGTTTTTCTTAATTTGGGGGTTTTGCAAATAAAAAAAAAAACTGAGATTTAGAATTCAAGCCCTTTGTTTTTTTAAAAAAAAAAAAATAATAAAGACATTTTTACGTCCTTGATTTATTTTAGATAAATTTTATCACATTAAGGAATAAAAAAGTACTTGGTCATTTATTAAAAATTTAATCTATCAAGAAAATATCACAAAAATCAAATGCATTTAAAAGGATATACGATGGAAAAATTTACGGTTAAAAAAATGCAATAAATGATCAAAAATTTTAATTTTTTTCCTTATCCCCTTATTAAAAAAAAAATCTACATACAAAAAATAATAAATATCTTTGATTCCCAAAGTCTGGCATGCGATCAACTTTCATATTCAACAAAAACTGTAATTAAAATAAGTCTATCAATCAATCTATTTTTTTTGATTTTCTTTTAAATTCAAATAGTATAAGCAATAATCACCTGCATATTATATAAAATATACATATATTTATAAGTTGAAAGGACTCCCTTCAAAAATCTGCGTACACTGGAAAAAAAACTTTCAATAATGGATTGAACTAAAGTTAAAACTTTTTTAAACTATTCTTTCTTTCTATAACTCTATCAACATATTTGGGGGATTTTCTAAAGGGTACACTTGTATATTTTTTTTTCACTTTGACAGATTTGAAATTTTCTGGATGATTTCGTTTTCCCCGATTATTCCCATAAATCCCCCAAATGCTTATTGTGCTTAGGTCGGGGCCAGGATGGCCTACGGTTGGGTTTGGGAATTCAGAACATCCTGGCTTTAAATGATTTCACAATGAGACCATTTCCTTGGACCTTTTGGGAAAGTTGGCCCCGCCCTTTTCTTTGGTTGCCCGTTTAAATTTTTTTAAAATTAAATAAATTTTGGGTTTAAAAAATAAAAACAGATTGCTTAAACCTGGCCTTCCATCTCAAAACCCCCCTCCCCCTTGGAGGCTTTTTAAAACTCCCCCGGGGGGGTTTTTTCCCCCCTAAGCCTGATAAAAAAACACCTCCTTTCTGAAACTTTTAAATTGTTAAAAAATTTTCATATTTTTTAAAAAGAAATCAAAAAAAAAATATTAATATTAATTCTTTTTTCGCAATTTTTTATTATTATTTAAAAATAATTCATATTTTTAGAATAAAAAACAAAATTTTTAAAAATAATAAGAAAAATTTTAAATTGGAAAATTCCATTTAATTTCGCAAATTTTTTTATCTAACAAAAATCACCAAATTTTTTGAAATTTTTAAATAAAAGAAATAAGTTTCAAAATGATTTTTGAAGACAGAATAACATCGGACACAATTTTTGGAAACGACTTTTTTCTCCTGCGGGTTTTTACTTTTTCCTATCCTTAAAAAACCCCCAAAAAACTCACAAGGATCTTTTAAAAATTCCCCCTGAATAAAATGAAACTAGGTGATTGGCCCCATCAATTAAAAGACAGTCAGGGGGGGTTTTTCTAAAGGGTTTTCCCTTTCGTTAAACGTTTTGGGGGTTTTCACTTTTTGAATTCCCCTGCCAATCCAACCCGCCAAAGTTCTTAATCTCATCGTGCCCGGGCTCATTTTGAGACCCCCAAGGTAAAATACGTTCCATACGTTCCAATAGGATTAGAGTCTGGTGACTCCAGGCCACTTCATTCTTTTTAAAATTAGTTAAAGGAACATAACCCCACTAAAAAGCAAAAAATTTTTCCCTGAATTGGGAAATCTGACATAGGGTGGGGAAATCTCTCTTCATCGTAGACATTCGAGTACCATATGAAATCATGAAGGTCGTAGACCAGTTTGTCTTAAAAATTTCCCCGGATCAGGACCCCCTTGACCCGGGGGTATTTTTTTTGACAATGTTAGAAACCCAAAATCGACATTCGTTCTTGGGTGGGCATTCTCAAATCGCTTGGAACTGAATCGTGAGTCCATGAAAAGCCGCCAAATATTCCTCTGGTCCAAAACAGGTAGAATATTGCTAGAGGTATTTCTTGTGGGTTTACAATCAAAAGGGGTGATAACTACAGGGCGCGCATGCTGCCACCTGTATTAAATATACGGGAGACTGT
>BMAV01007431.1:0-60283 GCA_019973955.1 Trichonephila inaurata madagascariensis
TGGTATTTTTTTTTTCAATCAAAATTGAAAATCGATTTTAATTCGTTTTGTGAAGTGACCCCCTTAAAGTTATTTTGGAGTCATTTAACAAGGTACGTGAAGTATAAGAAGATTTTAAATACAAGTACACTTACTTGGTTCGAATACACTGCCTTCTTAGCTATCTAATCTCTATTCAATTTCTAGTGACAAACTGTCACCTTAATTATTACAATTATCAAATAGCAAATATCTGCGTTACACTATAAATTTGATTAATTACTCTTCCTCTAGTATATAGTCTATCCTATCTCTCTCTCTCTCCCTCTAGACACCTTAGGGGGCTCTCCTTCCTTAGGTGAGTACGGGTGTCACAATCCCGCGGTACCCTAGTGATCTTTTCCTTTTCCCAAGGGGTTTACTATCTTTGGTAAACACGGGTGTCACGACCCCGGGGTACCCCAGTGATCCTTCTCTATTTTCGACCCTCCATCTTGTCATCCAATTTTTCTTTTCCCCGTCCAGACCACAGACCATGAATGTTTGGGCAGATAGCTAAACTGGCTTTTTGGCAAAACACCAAACTCAACTCAACTCAACTCTCTCCCTCCAGCTTGAAAGCCTGGACTATATATAATAGATCTAATTTACATGTTCATGTTGTGTTTTTAGGACGGTGCGTTCAAATTTAGTAGTTCTTAAGGACCAAAGATTTCCCAAGAAGATTTGTTAATAAGGACACAGATAGCGCCATCACAACTTTCAGCTAGACGTTTTTTCACTTCCAAATTTAATGTATTATTAAAATCTTTTATTGAAATGCAACAACCGAGACTCTCACATCGCTTTATAATTTGTTGATACAATTATTTCTCCTGGGAAAGTGCAGTCTCATAATCTTAGAGCCATATGCCAATTTTCGGAGCCTTTTTAAAAATATTTAATAATTTGATAAAAAAAATTAATAAAACAATTAATAATTTAATAATCTCTTTTTTAAATAAGTTTATTTCCTTTGGATAAATTTATTTTTGAACTATTTTTTTAAAAAATATAATTAAAAATATTCATTTTTATGCTTTTTTCTAAATTAATGTTAAAAAAATAGTCCCTTTCTTTTTCTTGTGTATTATTGTTCAATGATTCAAATAAAATTTAACAATCCCGAATAGCATTCCAAAACATTTCTGTGATGATTATCTCTGGATTTATAACTATTTTTCAACTAAGCATAAAATAAGATAAAAAAATAATAAACTTTTAAATAATTTTCTGATAGTATATAATCATCTGCAATACTTTGAAAATCAACCAGATCACTTTTCTACAACTCAAAATAATCCCTTTCTAACGAACCCTTCAAATCCAAAAATGTCGTAACACGATACAACGATCGCTCTCTTATTATCATTCAGAGAAGTGGTCACTGGAAACTAGGTCCTCAACTTACTATTCCAGATGGAACCCAAGCCATTGGGGAAACGAGCAGGTCGCTTAAGACAACTTCAATTATAGCCCCAGTCAATGTTCATGTCCATCTACGTAAATGCTTCTGCCTCATCGAAAATGTCGATAACTCGTTCCGTACTAAAACAACGGCATGGTTGGCATTTCAATTGATTCTCTCCTAACAAGAGACGGATGTTGGCAGCGGTTGTGTAAACGGACCGCTGTACTCACATAATTTGCTTTTCCCCTAACTTTTCCCGAATATTTATGGGGCCCTTTTAAACCGCTATTGGTTTGTGATGGGATTAACCCGGGAGGGAAAAGTCAAATAAAAAAGTTTTCGTGTAGTTAGTGATTATCTTTGAGATATTTATTTGATTGTAGGTGGTTCTAAAAGATCTAATGTATGCTTTCCTAATTAACTCTGTTGACTTAATAATACGTCAGGAATTTTTGAGATCTTCGACTACCTTATCAAATTATTAATTTTTCCAAAAACTGACGATTTTTTTTATGATTTTATTTCTTATGCCATCTTTTTAGCTTCATAAAAATACCAAGTTTATTATTTTCCATTCACTAGAACAAAACTGTAAGTGTTTTAGTAAAGGTACCAACTTCAAGCTAAGTATTTTTAAAATGCTTTTTATAAAATGTGTGTGTGTTTTAAATGGTCAAATGGAGACAGTGATTGCTCAAAAAGTTTTGAACATAATTAACTGAAGTTTTTTTTGTGTATATTTAGTATAATATTAGAAGTATTTTAAACTTCATATTCATCTATCACTGTTTTTACAAAATTTACAATCCATTACGTGAATATAATCACTTTTTTTAAGCAATTTTTTATAATAACTTTCCCTAGTTTTTGTAAAAATTAAAATACTTCTTATCCTGAAAGTCATTTGAAAAATGAATAGCAAAACAACACATCAAAAATAAAAAATTTATAATTTGTTCATAAACATTTTGTACAAAATGGGGCCCGTTTATATAATAGTTTGTAAATTTTTACTTTTTTAGCATTTTAGTAGTAATAATTTATTTTTCTCTTCTTAATTTTAGCATATTTTTCTTAAAATGTTCTAATTAAATAAAAAAAAACTACAAATATCTACATATCTTCATTTTTGTAAAAATAAGTTGTCGGATAACTTAAGGTATCCGAACTTATTTTTATCATTGTAATACAAAGACATTCTGCGAGTGGAAAGAAAGTTAATGATAGCCTTATATAACTCAAAGTCTGTCAGGCTTGCTCTGTGTTTTTGTCAGTGGACGAGCTCATTGTTCTAAATAAAAAGTGGTCGCAAAAAACATTTTCTGGTGTATGTAATGTCACAAGGAAACGATGAAAAATTAGGAATTTGATCAAATCCTTACGGGATATGAATGGGTTGATGCTGATTTGTTCGTACATTGTTGTTTAGGGGAACGATAGTACTATCTGGTTGGGTTTGGAAATTGGGCCGACCCCAGGTGTGTCCCCCTTTTGGGGAGAGTTTGTCAAGCAAAAAGACATATTTTTCATTTCAATTTAAACAGTTCAAGGGTTTTGGGATCCCACTATTCGGAACCGTGATTTTAAAAAGGCATAAATGGATAATTTTCATAATATTTAATGTCCGATTAGAATATATGTATAAAAATTTTTTAAGGGCTTTTGACAAAAAAATTTAAATTAGAATAACCTTTTCAAAAAGTTTCCTTTTATAAAAAAGCTTCAAAAAAAAATATTTTGTTTGTGTGTGTGTGTGCTTATATAAAGTAAAGATTTCTCCAGAGAGTCTGAACTATTTTTTTTTTTGAAAAATTCACATTATTTTCAGAGTTACAACCCATTAAAATAATTATCGAGTTTTTTTCTTAAAATTTCCCTCCTCTGTTGTCGTAAATTATGGATAAACCCACTTCTAAGTTATATATTTCTAAACTTCTAGTTGAGCCTCTGTACAGTGGTCTGAGCTATATACAGGAAAAATATTATTATAATAGAAGCATTTTTCACAAAAGGAGAATATTTTGAAAATGGGTCATTCTATATGTTCATTTTTTGTCAAAATATTGTACTTAAATAATTTTTTATTGTAATAAATTCTTAAAACAATTTTATATACATTTTCTTATCTAAGTGACACTAAATATCATAAATACGAGTATTATCCATTTATACGCTTTTGCAAAATCAGGGTTCCGAAAGTAGTCGGATACCATAATAAAATCAGTTATTTTCATCAGGGAAATGACCTTGAAGATATGTTCATAAGTTCATGTTTGGGGAAACGATTTTACTGCCTGTGTAGTTAGGAAGTATAAGGACTCGACCGCCCAGGGACTCCCCCCCGGACCGCATTTTGCCAATGGAAATCCTGACAAGTTCATCTCATCATTTCACCGAAACAGTTCAGGGATGTAATAAAATCAGTTACTTTCATCAGGGAAAAGTCCTTGCAGAGACCTTATTTTAACATCTCCTTTCGATCATATCCCTTAGGGATTTGATCAAATTCCTAGTTTCGTCATTTCTCTGCGACTTATATATATATATATATATATATATGTTTATATGCATACACAACTTACCTATATGCATACTAGATAGATAGATAATAGATTCATATTTAAATTATTCTTTGATTGAAATGGGTTTCTTTGTTACTAGTTTCTCACTGAGATTGAAATATATTGTGTGAATACAATATATATATTTTAAATTTTTGAATAATATAGGAAAATTTATGTGTTTATTTAAACATTTAGATTACGCATTATTTGAAATATAAATTGATTCAAACGTTCTCTTATTTATCTTAGAATGATTCATCTTCGAAACAAAAATTAAATATTGAACTTTAAAGAACACAACCTTTCAAAGTGTAGGTTGAATCTTAAAAAAAAAAAGGCTACATAACATCAGACGAATTGAAAATGTTATGCCCATTGTTGCAAGAAGCAATAATTAATTTATAACTTTTATTTAAAATATCCTACTACATTTCCAAAGCCTTTTAGCAAAATAATAATAATAAAAAAACATTAAAAGTAGAAAACGAGATTTTTCCGAAAACATTGTCTTAGACAGAAGATTAAAATTCTAAAAACGAAAGCAAGCTGATAACGCCTAAGTAATTTTTCTGCATGTTTCTTCAAAATTTATCTAACATCTTCTAATTAGTTTTCCTTTCAGAACGTGAAGACACGCGCTGAAAAAGAAACTAAATAAAATAAAATAATTTATCTTCAATTTCATGCTTGACTTAAATATGGCGGAAATGTATTCTAATGATATTCATGTCCTTAGGAATTCTATCGTATTTGCATTTAAAGAGGTTACAAATCTCCCGTCTCTCTTCGTCTTGGAGATAAATACGAAAATAAATAAAAGCGTGAAGTCTGAATTTACCCTTAATTATAGAAATTTATCTCATCTTATAAAATACAAAAGAAAACGATACTTTTTTATGAGGTAGATACTTTAATCCCTAAAAATTTTTATTTTATTTTTTTTTCAATTAACTGTTGAAATTCCAATTAAGTCTTTTACTTTCAAGTACAAAATCTGTTTTTTTTTCTTTTCTTAAAAGAGTTTTTTTAGCTGCAAATATTACATGATCTTCCTAATGTATTTTTTCATTGCCTAGGAAGCGAGAGGAAATGTAAAAGATGAAAGAAAAAGTACGTTTTTATTTGAAATGTGATTAGAAAGAAAGTAAAATATTGTGTTTTGAACTAATTATTCACTAATTAGTGAAAGTTTCTATAGGATGAACTAAGCTTTAAAATTTGTACATTTGGATATGATGCATGTTAATGTATTCATCATTAGTTAGATTGTCATAATATTAGCTTTATAAATTACTTTTTTTACATTACTTTAAGCTTATATCCATAGAATTTAAATCAGATGATAAAAAATACTTTAGAAGAGGCATTTGTATAGTTGCACTAATAGGATAATAATTTAAACTCAAAATTATAACAAGATGTAAAAATGAGTGATTTTTTTTTATTGATAATCAGATATTTGTCTTTTATTGTTCTTTTCAGCTTCATGCACATATTTCTCTGCCTTGGAAAGGACCATGTTTCTTCATTATTTTCTACGTCAGTTTATTCATAAAATTGGAATAAGAATTTGTCATAAACCTGTACATTCGGGCAACTTTGGTTATCTACTAATGAATGCTTTTTGAGTCCATTACAAGAGAAAGCCCCCTCCCCCAAATCTTAACCTCTTAAGTGGTCAAATGTTGCCCAAAATGATCCAAAAAGCTACTTTTTTATTGCTTAATACTTAACAGAATGTGAAAATTAAAGAATTTTGTTTTACATTTTAAATTTTAAGGTTTACACACCTTTTCTTTGTTCTATAATTGTGAAAAATGTTTACTTTCTTATTACACTCTATGAATAAAGAAGTATGCTATGAAGAATGTAACACATATTTTAAAAGTATTTTTCTCATACTTACAAAAAATTTAATGTTCGTGCCACATTTTTAAACTGTTGAGGATTTTGTGTGTGTATGCGTATGTATATGCACTCACAATTTGAAGCAGGGTGTAATACTAAGTCTTACCTTACTATAGAGATAGCAATAAGATCGGCTTTTTTGGATTATTTGTTTCCATTTCTTTTACAAGAAACAAAATGCACATTACCTTACCATTCCCTGTTCCTTGTTGAATATTTTCAAGAATCTAAATTTCAGACTTCAGCGAAAAATTCCTGCTTTCGCCACTAAGAAAATCCCGGATAGACAAACTGATCTTTTTAAATTTCTGGCCCCAAATAATCTAACCATAAAAATTTAAAAAATGTGTAAAAAAAAGATAGAAAAAGAAAAAAGAAAATATCAGTCCCGCAAACGTACAGGCAAACCGGTTGTGATTTCGTTAGGTGAAAGGGGATACAGTGGGGGTTTTGCCCGAACCCGTTTAAAGGTTTTTTCATTTTTTATAGTTCATATATACACTCTTCCAAATAATATGTACGCATAATATAAAAACTGACTATATTTGTTTTGGAAGACAGAATTTTTAAAATATTTTGCCCAATGTAGCTAGTAAAGAAGCATGTTTTGAAACGAGTACATTTTCGTGTTTACTTATTTGAGCCGTTTTCGAAGTTCATTTTTGACAAAAAGTTAATTATTATAACATTGAAAGCAATCTGCTATGAGCTTTTTATCTATGAACAGTTCCCCAAAGAATTCTTCAAAATTTTCCATTTCATCAGTACAAATTTACGTAGTTAATGAATTTACAAATATAAACATTTGAAAGTGATAAATATCTCCATATAATATATAAAATGGATTTACACCACTTTCAAAGAAAATCACTCATTTAACAAACCGGAATAACTAATTCCTTTCGTAAAGCAATTAATATAAATAATTACACATTGTTTTCTAACATGATGCGTATAAAAGACGTCTCAAAAAGTTATTTATTTCAAAATAATTATTTGATATATTTTTTTAATTGTAAATATTTTCTTTCTATAATTTTAATACAATTTCCAATTTTTAGTGTTGTGTTTTAAAATTCATCGGTATATCCGAGTTGTTAAATTTCAATTAAGAGTCAATAATGCTAATTATGTGTTATGCATACTTTTTTTTGAGCGTATTACTGAAATACTGATTAATAGTATTTTCGATACGCTTCAGATGATTCATAAGGAATTAAGCTATTTCCCATATAATTCATGAGGCTACATATATTGTGATTTTATTTCGTTTCTAAAATATTATATTCCATTGCTGTTTTAATTGACTAATGTATCTTAAGTTTCATGCTGTATTTTTCGATCAACGCGCACACGAACGCAATAGAATTGTTAGAATATGCATAGAATATGAAAATAGTGATGTCCTGATATTGTATTGGTATAAAAATACTATACAAGACTTGTAATAAGAACAACTACATCCTTTCCTGTTTTCCTCTGAAATAGCTACTTATTTGTTATGAGCTTGAAGTACACGAGAAGATTGAGTAAAAAAGTTTGATTGTTTTGGAAATAAGTACCATTTTAAAAGAGTCGGAACGTAATATTAGAAATTTTTACGGTGTTTCTCTCGAAAGCTCCTGAAGCCCAAGATAAAGTTACTGCGATAGTCATTTTTAAAGTTTCAGCAATCTTGCATTGTGAAAAACGGATAAAAATTTCGGATTTGTACATGGGTATTTTTCGCACAAGAAATAAAAAGACCTCTGCTTTAAAAAAAAATGGTTTTCCTCAACCCTTAATATCTTAACGATGTCGTCAGATCTTTTTTTAACTTCCTTTCTGAACGTCTTGATAGGAAGTAGTTGATGTCTGATCGATAAAGATAGTTCATGTCCCATCTCAAAGCTAACTTTTCCTGACTGAGCAATGAAAAAAAAATTTTCTATCGTTGAATTCTTTTTTGTAAAGTTTCAAAATGAGAACCAGCAGCGTTTTCACTCTATCTTTTCCTTCTTTTAAGAAATTTTCTTTTCACGATATGAAGTTACTGCACATAGTTACTACTTTTTATCTAAATTCCAAAGAAAGTAACTCGTTTTTTCTAATATAAGTGTCTTTTTTTTAAAGACATAGAAAAAGGAAGTTACGTTCTGTTTACAACAGAAGAAAGTTACTAATTTCTCTAATGTTATTTTTTTTTCTTTACTAAAAAAGGTTCTGAGAGAAAAAATCTTAGTTTCTGCAGTTACTAATTGAATTAGAAAACGAACTTCAGATTGCTGGCTGAAAATGTATTAAATTAGATGAGTGATTTATTTTTACTCCCTTAGCGACATCTCATACTTAAATAAATGTATTTAATTAAATTCGAAGCGACAAAACTGGTGTTGAATAATATACTACTTTCAATTACAGGTTTCATAAAAAAATCCAGAAACTTTAGTTAATATAATTGGTTTTCTCATAGTTTTTTTATTTCAAAGAAAAAAAAATATTTGTCAGTGTGGATCGAAATTTTTTTCCTGAATTTAAAAACTTTGTTAAGCATAAATATAATATATGGTATATAGATGAGGGAAAAAAGGAAATAAAAAATTATTTTTATGTTAAGTACTGCCTCGAGGGAAATGAATTTTAGGTATTTGAGTTTTTTGATGATAATAAGTCAAATTAAAAAATTTTTGTTAAAGAAAGCTGCATTTTTGAATTTTTAAGAATTATAGCAATGAGAGGAACCCCTACTAAATATTTACAAGGAAAAATACAGTAGGTACATTCAACACATGTAAAATCACATTCTTTGATAACAATAGGAGAAGGTTGGCTTTCCCAAAAACATGTTTCAACCAGCATTTTTGGTTTCTAAGTTCAAGAGTTTGCTATTATACAACTGTGGCTAATACTGCTTACAGTTCTGACTAGTTATGTATACGTTTATAACTATTTCTGAATTTATTAAGGATTACCGTAAGGTCCGACGTGTATAATGCGCACCTATACTTTCAAGCTGCAATTTTTAAATTTTAGGTATATTCGCCGTATAACGCGCATCCGCTTTTTTACGAAGAAAACTGAAACGTTGATTATGCAGTGCTCTTATATTTTAAAGTCATTTATTCGAGGTATTATTTCAAACTTTAAAAAAAATACTATACTTGTTGATCTATATAACCCTTTTAATTTCATAAGGAATGTCAGTTCCTTTAAGGTATCCGACTACGTTCGGAACCGTGATTTTAAAAAAGCGCATAAATGGATAATTTTCATGATATTTAGTCTCACTTAGATTAGAATACATGTATAAAATTGTTTTAAGGATACTTTGACAAAAAGAATTATTTAAATGCAATATTTTGACAAAAAATTAACTTAGAATAACCATTTTCAAAATAATCTCCTTTTGTGAAAAATGCTTCTATTATAATAATATTTTCCCAGTAATATATAATGCAGTTTATAATGCAGCTCAGATCTCTGTATAGAGGCTCAACTATGATTTTTGAAACATTCACATTATTTTCAGAGTTACAACCCATTGAAATAATTATCAGCGTTTTTTTCTTACAATTTCTCTCCTCTGTTGTCGTAAAATATGGATATACCCACTTCTAAGTTATATATTTCAAAAATTCTAGTTGAGCCTCTGTAGAGAGGTCTGAGTTATATACAGTCAAAATATTATTATACAATAAAAGCATTTTTCACAAAAGGAGAACATTTTGAAAATGGGTCATTGTATGTTCATTTTTTGTCAAAATTATTGTACTTAAGTAATTTTTTATTGTAATAATATTCTTAAAACAATTTTATATACATTTTTTTTAATCCAAATAACACTAAATATCATAAATATTTTCTATTTATACGCTTTTGCAAAATCACGGTTCCGAACGTAGTCGGATACTTTAAATAAACAGTATTTCTCGATCTATTAAAAAGTCTAACTTTTTTCTCTGCTCATCTTTCTTTATTTTTAAGCTCTCATTTTTATACCCGGAAATTTCGATGTTGCTTTTTTGTGTTGAAAGTACGCGTAACTATACCGTAAAATCTGCAGTATAGCGCGCACCTATACTTTCAAGCCGATATTTTTAATTTTTAGGTATATTCATCGTATAACGCGCATCCACTTTTTACGAAGAAAATTGAAATGTACGTACGCAATTTCCTTATGTTTAGCTCATCTATTCAAGGTATTATTCCAGGCCTTAGAAAAAATAGTATGCTTCTAGAACTACAACCCTTTTACATAAGAATTGTCTTTTCTTTTACATACTGTAAAATCCAGCGTATAACGCACGCTTTTAACAAAAAAAAATGAGATCGAAATTTAGGGGTGCGCGTTTTACGTCGAGTATAAAAATGAGAGCTTTAAAAAAATGAGTATTAAAAAAAAATTGGTTGATTTGTCGAATCAGGCGCTTCTCGCGCCAAGTGTTTTCTCGCCAAATCGATAGGTGCGCCAAATCTGGTAACCCTTGTGAATTTGTTTTCCAGCGAAGAAGCCGTTTTTAGCGAAATTTTGAGCATGCGCAGTGGATTTCTTTAGCTTTTAACAGTTTTAACGATATCGCGGCAAGTTAGCGCATCCGTTAATCGTTTTTTTTTTAAATTTTAACAGTTTAATTTTTCAACGGTCTTTCTCGCGAATGGCAGAAAGCTTTTATTACTTTAAAAATTAACGATAGTTACTAATGCGCTTGCGCAGCTCTCTCTCTCTCTCTTTTTTTTTTAACGACTTCAGAAACCTTTCTCAACGGCATTAGTTTCGCTTGCTCTGGAAATTCCGTTAGACCAGAAGCTTTCTTTCGATTTGTTTTTTCGTTGTGGAATCATTTTCACAGGTAATATTACTTTTTTTCTCCGCATAAATTTTGAGATTGCACCGTTGTGATTAGAGAGAATTTGAATGAATGCATGAAAAATTACGATTCATATTGTCAAAGGTTTTTCTGCCATGTTGACTGTGCTTGTAAAGAAAGCTGTTTTAGAATGGTGCATGAAAGAAGGTTTGATTGGATCATCGTATGTATGTCCGAAATGTGGAAAAAGTATGGAATTGAGAGAAAGAACGGGCAAGAAAGTGAATGATGGTTTTTGAATGGTACTGCAGAATTCAGTCCAGTGTGAAAGAGGATACCCATCATGTGTTTAGGAGTGTAAGGAAAAGGGTTTTGATTTGAATTGAGTAATATGGATTTGTGCACCGTTTTGTTAGTGATGCAAAAATAAAAATGTTTTGAAGGTGCTCTCGGAAATATGCAGTCACACACTGGTATAATTTCAGTAGGCAACTCATCGTCATCATAAATGTTGGAAAAAGCAGCATTTTTTAAAGGTAAGCGAAATTATTTCCATTTTAAAATGCCTCATTTTTGCAGCGATTTTCAGTTTCAAAACTTTAAAATGCTTTTTTAAATGATTTTCCACCCGCCATCTTGAATTTCGCACTCCGGCGTTACGTGTTGTGGTAGAGTTGCAACTCCGAAACACAACAAGCAAAAATTCGCCAAATTGGCGATTTTTCAAAATTTGACGGAAAAGTGGCCGATTCGACAATTTCACCAAAAAAATTAGACTTATATATCGAAATACTGCTTATTTAAAAGAAATAACATACCCTATGAACTTTCATTGTTGGATAACATGAAAAGACATTCTTTTTATACCATTTTAAGGCGAATAAACGTACACTGTTTCTTGTTACAATTAATCTATTCACGCGATTTTTTCTAGGACCCAGTTCGCAACACTTACTTCTAGAATAGGCCATTTCGTTACTCCTTTACGTAAAGCACATTTCTTCTTTGGCATGTTAATTACTGTCATTTCATTTTTTCCCCACTCCCATATGGAGCTTTCGCCAGTATCAAACATCCTTGCTGCAGCACGATTTCCATTTTCTTTTCGCAAATTGAATCACTTAAATCTTGAAACCGTCACTGTGTTTTGCTTCGTTTACCGGAACCCATCTTTTGTTTGAAGCGTATTCAATATTATTCATAGTATTGAATATACTACAGACAGCGAGCGTAATAAGACTCAGACTAGTTCTAATTTATTTCAAAATTAATCGTCCGCCTCGTACATCACACGAAAGGGGAAAAAGGAATCAATGTTTATAGAAAAGCGTGTGAAAAATCCAGCCATGGCGCTGATTCGGTCTCTTCCCCACCCCTCCCTTCTTGCGCTTAAGGGTTGTATAATTCTAGAAGTATCCTTTTTTTTCAAAAGAGTCTGGAAAAATTCATCCAATAAATAATGACTTCAAAACTTAAGAAAACTGCTCACGTACATTTCAATTTTTTTCGTAAAAAAGAGGGTGAGCGTTATACGGCGAATATACCTAAAAATTATAAAAAATACAGCTTGAAAGTGTAGGTGCGCGTTATACGCCGGATTTTACGGTAAACGGGTTGGTGTGGTGTGGTAGTTAGGAGAGGGGGTGCCAGCTCAGGTGTCGTCCACGTCACTTGACCATGGTTCAAAATTACGTGGTCCGTCGCCAAAAGCCCTCGTGTAGCTAAACAGTGCGACGTTAATATTCACTGACTCACTTTATGGTAAACGGTATTTTGATGTAAGTAGAAATCTATTTTTCCCCCTATGCTCCTCTTTTTTTTATTTTTAAATCTATCATTTTTATACCTGGCGTATAACGCGTAAATTTCAATCTTATTTTTTTGTGCTCAAAGGGCGAGTTAGTCGCCTATCTGGTACAGTGGTTAGCTGACTTTGGTGTCGTAGGGTCTGGGTTCGAATCCCGTGTAATACATGGATATTTGTGATGTATAATCCATTTCTTCTCTTTGTGATATGTGCTTCACGTTGACTTCTGTGTAAGACCCCGTGTGATACTTTGTGGAGCACGGCGTTATACATGGTCTCAAAAATAAAATAAAGGCTCGTTATACGCTTTATTTTATGGTTTATATATAAATATGGGGGTGGATATTATATAAGTAAACACTCATGATTTAGACTTTATTTAAACATGCATAAAAGTAGACAAAATTTGAATTTTTCAGAGCTTATTATGTACGTTAAAAATATTTTTCTAATTGTATTCAAATTTTGGTATACATTGTTTCAAAATAAATGAAGACAAATAAAATAACAAATATAGTAATTTAATTAACCTCTTTACCATATACTTTATTATATTTTTCAAGGAGTAGTTCAACTTAGGACATGAACATTGAATAAATTTCACTTTGGGAAAACAACAATATGTCTAAATGTGACACTAAAAAATTACAAACACATACACAGAGATGCATGTAAGCACACATACATGTCTTCATAATACTTCTAATTGGAAATTTCTAGAAACTTATATCAGCAACTTCCAAAAAGTATGAACAAATTTCATGTAATTAATAATAGGCAAATTCGAAAAACATTGTACAGAGAACTTTGCTTAAATAATTATGATAGATTAGTAAAAAATATATTAAAGGGTGATTAATAAAAAATTTTTTTATGATAATTAGAAACTGTGGATAATGGTGTATTGGTAAAATAATTAATGGACCGATGTTAATTTGGCGTTTATTAAAGACAGCTTGCTTAATTAAGGTTAATAATATTTCCTAAGGAATGACGCAGATTTTTTGAGAAAAAAAGAGGGTATTATTTTGATGATGAGATTGCAAGTTTTCTGCGCTGATCTTTCGATATTATCAAGCATTTCAAAAATTGTATTTGTTGACGTTAATTTCAGTTTTACAAAAAATGACATAACTGAAAAATAAATGATAAATTGAAACCATTTAGTAAGACTATATTTTGCTTATAAAAGAATGATCTGAAATATGATTTAATAACAAATAAAGCTGAACACATTTTTAAATTTTAACTTTTATTTTAAAGATAAAAATTCAAACATTGTTGGTAATTATTAAATCAAAAGATCTTGTTGTTACCGTATAATCCGGCGTATAGCGCTCAATTTGAACACTAAAAATAGGATCTAAGTTTACGATTGAGTGTTATACACTGGATATAAAAATGATAGCCTAGAAAAAAGAGATAAGCATAAAAAAAAATTAGACTTCTACATAAATCAAGATGGGGTTTATTTAAAAAAAAATGACATATCTAATAAACTTAAAAATGGCTGTAGTTTTCTAGAAGTGTTCTAACTTTTCAAAATACTCAGATTATTCTTCGAATAATTGGCTTAAAACCTTGAAACGTAAGAGCACCGCACACTTGCATTCCAGGTTCCTTCGTGAAAAAAAAAGGGAAAGCGCGGTATACGGCGAATATATCTAAAAATTAAAAAATGCACCTTGAAAGAGTAGGTATGTGTTATACGCCGGATTTTACGGTATATCGAAATAATATTTATTCAAAAGAAATGGTATTCCCTACGAACATAAAAGGTTGTTGTTCTAAATATATATATATATATATATATATATATATATATATATATATATATATATATATATATATATATATATATATATAAGTTTCGGAACAATATCTCGAATAAATTACTTCAAAACAAAAAGCATTGTGCACGTACATTTCAAGTTTCAAGGAGGTGCGGTGCGTGTTATACGGCGAATATACCTAAAAATTAAAAATTTGCAACTTGAAAGTATCGGTGAGTTTTATAAGGTAGTGCGAGTTATACACCGTACTTTGCAGTTTATGGAACTTATTTTACGTTTTAACATGCTAATAAATGCCCCAAGAACTACAGATTCATGATACATGTATAAAGGATTAAAAAGTGTTTACCAAAAATTATTACTTTGACGTATTTTTTAGCACAATTCAAAGTTCTATTATTATAATTAACTCTAAAAAAAGGGATTTATTTTTCTGATAGAAATATAAAAGTACAGTCGGACCTCTATACAAAGAAGTCGCTAAATCCTCCCAAAAAGTTCGTTATATGGAAAATTCGTTATGTAGAGGTTCATCTTTCAATTTTCTTTATAAACCACATAAAACAAATTTTAATCTCATAATCACTGTACATTAAAAAAAAGTAATTATTCACACCTGTTTGTGAATTAATATTTATTTATTTTATATATTTTATCTATAAAAAAAAAAACTGCAAGAAAAGTTTCTTGTCGCCTTTATCCGCTTCCTGAAGAATTAAATTTTTTTCTTTGATGCTCAAACACTTACGCTTTGACATTTTCGAGCTACAAGAAACGAAGTCACCAGTACGATTGATCAATACTATAAATGAACGGAGACTAGTTCAACGACACGAGACTCATCTGAGGGTGAAATGGTATACCATAGATTTTTCTAGAGAACTCGACAATGAGGGTTAATAGTTGCACTTTTGTATGAAATGCCTAGAATTCTATTTCTCTCGGTGAGTTTGGCCCTTAATAAAACCATTTCAAGATTTATAACTACCATAAAATGTGCTACAAGAGAGAATAACTCAAAATGTCCTGAAATACATTAACAATAGGGAGAAAAAAATTTAATCACAAGAGAAAAGTTCATTTTCCAGAAAATGCACTTCGCTATAGAGAGGTTATTTTACGAAGAAAATTGTGAAATGTTCTTGGTTCCAGGAAAACGTTTGCTATATAAAAAAACTCGCAATATAAAGGTTCGATTGTGATTACAAATCAATTCTTAAGAACAAATTTAATGCGAAATTTCAGCTTGTTGATTTTTGATATTTTTGTTTATATTTGGTCTTAAAAAATTATAATGTCACTCTCATTTTGTCATCTACATTTAAAAGTACTGATATTTTTTTTTTAAATTTTTATATTTGTTAATGCTGAAAATCCGAATTCACTCAAATAAGATGTAAATAATTGTAACAATATTTTAAAAATTTTTCTTGGCTATTATGAGATAATCGCATCTAATTTTAAATCAAAATTAGATTCGAATGCTTTGAAATTAAATCTAAATTATAACAGAGTGAAGTTAGTTTTTTTTCCATTCAAAGTTAATTCAAATACAGATGTTTCTGGTAAAAATTGGATTATATGAACCCAATCAAATTTTTTCAAATTTTCTATCGAGACGAAAGGATAATTTAAATATACCACGGATACCCTCAGTTTATTTCTATGAAAGTGCCGAATGATTCGTTCTGGATTTTATTTTTTTTTCAGAGAATAATTAATAATTATAAAAAAATGGACATCACAGGAAAGTGCCACGGAAAGGTGGTTGAGAATCATTGCACTACGACATAGAATGTGTGCCATATTAAGCAAAAATTGTATAATTTTGGAATTTTTCTTATTATAACTCCAAACTCAGACAAAATGCATTAAAAACCCAAACATTTTTTCAGTAATCAAAATAGATTCACATCATTGTAAGACTGATAACTGTGCTTGATGAAAATTATGATTAAATATTGGGTCACAAATATTGAAACATTGAAAAGCACTGGCTTAAGAAATAGATGCTCCAATATCATTTCAACTCTTTTGAAATATTCCTCAAATAATTTAACACATTTTACTGCGTGATCTTATTTTGGATAGTACGTTTTAAAAAGATCTTTTGGATCCCTTATTTTTTCAAACTTAACTCATTTATCTCCTCTTGAAGAAACTGATTAGTTGAGCAAAGATAATTCATTATCTCGTACACCTTGGCTTATATTAGCACAAAACTAATTAACTAAGCAAGCCAATCTTTCTCTCAAAAAATACCTTAAGTTATATATTCATTATACCGCATTAATATTGATGCAAAAATTCTCTTTTCACTTCAAAGCTTTTATAAATTAGGCGCTTATGACTACGAGAAGAAATTAAACCACTACCTCATACTTTCTACTTATTGCATAAGTTAATTAAGTAACAAGTATACATTAATTAACAAAACTTCTTACTAAAGAACATTAATCCGTTTTTGAAACACACGTTAATGGTAATTAGAATCCAGAATGTTACGGAACATGTGTTGCCACTAAAGACAAAATTTCCTAAAATTGTAAAAAATACTCATTCTTCTTTACCTTTATGTATATATAAGCATAATTTACTTCGAATAAAATTAACTTTTTGCAAGGAGCTAGATACGGCCCTTTGATTGGCTCTGAAAATTATCTAATAGTGCTGACGTGAAAACCAATTGATGTATGTTGTCCCATCTATTTTTTGCATTGTGATTTGAGATGTATCTGGTTTCTCCCAACAATTTACATTCATTAAATGCGCCATTAGATCATATATCTTCCTATTTTAAGAGGCAGATTCTGGAACAAAAAGAAATCCTTTCGTTAGAACTCGAGAAATAAATCAAGGGAAAAAGGGAAGAACCGAACTCTCATGTTCCCCAATAAATCCCCATTTAAAGACATCGATTAGTAATGAATGGAACATGTTTCCCCTTGACCAGAAACGAAGGCTTCGGTAGAAGAGATATCTCGTAGAAAGAATTGGATGGCAATAATTCTTCTTTAAAGGCTAATTAATAATCCATACGCTTACCAGTGTTGGGCGTAATATGGTTATGCTGATTTCATTTACCTGAAAAATGAAGCACCGCTTTCCTTCGAAATGTGGAATTTATTACAGGAATTAATTATCCAATTATCCAATAACCGTTGTAGAAGATTATTTAAAAAAAACAATTCTGGGCTTTTAGCAGTTTTTAATTCAGTAGGATTTATGTGTCTTTCTTGTAGGAAGCTTACAGTAAAATTATAACTGCTGCATTTATTTTTCTACTTCCTTTTTTTTTAAAAAATGTTCTTTTTTTCTTAAATCAGCTGCTCTTGGTGATTTAATGACTTAGTACACGTTAGAATATAAAGGGTTTTTTTTTCAACGAATGACGAACCATAAAAGTTAATGCTTCAAATTCTCGTATGTATTTCTTCATACGTTTAATTGTTGTCCAGACAGTATGGTGGATATGATCTTCGGCTTGTAACCAAGTGGGTTCGAATCCCCAGTAAGGCACGGTTGTATCTTCTTCGGGAAAAGAAGTCGGTCTCTTTCGCCTATAATGGATTTCCGTCTCAAAAGGAAAACAGCGCACCCCTTCTATTATATGCTGTGATCATCGTTTGAATAAATGTCTATATTTTTCTGTTTGTATTGTATGTTTCTGTTCATCCACTTGTATTTCATATATGCATCCCAGGAAAAAAACACTCGACAACACACGTTTGATTTCAATAAATGAACATTATATAATAGGGGTATATTATATCTTTCTATCTCTCTATCTATTACCGAACCCCTATTTAACTAATTTTTATTTTCCCCCGATTAAAAAGAAGGAAAAAACACTTAAAGAAAAATAAGGCGTATAACGCGCACCTGTACTTTCAATCTGCAATGTTTACCGTAAAATCCGGCGTATAACGCGCACTTGGAACAAAAAAAATAAGATCGAAACTTAAGGGTGCGCTTTATACGCCGGGTATAAAAACAATTGCTTTAAAAATAACAAAAGAGATGGGCATTAAAAAAAATTTACTTTTATATGTATGGAAATACTGTTTGTTTTAAAGAAACGAGAGATTTGCCTTATGAACTAAAAAAGTTGTAGTTTTCTAGAAGTATACTATTTTTTTCGAAAGTCTGGGATAATACATCGGAGAAATAACTTCAAAACGTAAGAGCAATGTATACTAATATTTCAGATTTCTTCATTAAAAAGGGGGTGCACGTTATTACGGTGAAATATCTAAAAATTAAAAAAATCAGCTTGAAAGTATAGGTGCGCGTTATACACCGGTGAGCGTTATACGCCGGATTTTACGGTAATTTTTAGGTATATTCGCCGTATAACGCACTCCCCCTCTTTTACAAATTACGTGCGCAATGTTCTAATGTTTTGAAGTAATTTATTCAAGGTATTATATTCCGAATTTTAGAAAATATACTAGTTCACTTTTAAAGCTACAACCCTTTCAGTTCATAAGGAATTCTTGTAAATATATGAACAGTATTTCGATATATGTAGAACTCTAATTTTATCTATGCCCAGTTTTGCTTTTTATTTTTAAAGCTTTCATTTTTATATCCGGCGTATAAGGCGCACCCGTAAGTTTCGAACTTATTTCTTGTGTTAAAAGTGCGCGTTATACGACGTATTTTACGTTATTTAACGAATAATAAACCCCGAGTTAACGAATTATTTCATCAAATGCTGATTCTTTTTTATTAGTTTGCATTAGAAAAAATTAAATAATTTTTCAAATGGCATATCGTCGGCCTAATTATCAAAATGCGTAACTCTTTTTGGGGCGTTAATTTGATAAAGAAGAGCTACGCGCCAAGTTGATGTTTATGTTCACCAAGATGGGCGATAACATTACAATATGGTTAACAATATTTTCAACGTGTGGTAATGTGGTTGCCATGGGTATAACGTATATTAGAGTTAAATTATAATGGGTTTTTTTATCCTTGGCTCTGGCGTAGCTAATTCTGAGTGGGCCCCGTAACAAATCTCTTTTGGGACCTTTTTTAGAAAATAAAACCCTGTTAGTGATACGGTAGTTACACATGTTGGAGCCCCTGTAGCTTGGAGGCCCTGTACCATTGATACGGAGGTAGCTACGTCCTTGATCGTCGGTAGCCCTAATAATTTCCTACGCTTTTAATTCGATTTTCTTAAAAATTTAATTATTTCCATTGCATTTGTTCTTCAAGCGAAACTCATTTAAGAAACTGACAGTTTATGAAATATTGCAAGTTATCAACACTTATTAATTGATATTCACAATCAACTTTGATAAATATTATGTAATTATTTAATTTATAATACAATATAATATAATGATTATTATATATAATACTTGTTTTTTGTATTATTTATTTATAATCAGTGATTTTTATTATACTTTTATAAATATTACACAGATGTTATTTATTTATAATTATTAGTATGCTATTTATAATTATTATTATTATATTATATGAGCATTATTATATATAATAATTATATTATTTGAATATTATTCTATATAATAATTATTATATAAAAATTATAGGAACCTTACCATATATCATAATTACTATTAAATTATATTATATGTTAATAATATATTACAAAATAATATTATTATTATATATAATTTTTTTATTATATCACATAGATATTCATTATTGATTGGTATGGTTTATTTTTAATCTATTCTTATATTTTCATTTAAAATATATTTTATAAAACAGTTATTTACAATTATTTTCCTGACGTTACCGCTAGGCCACCATCTTGGAGATTTCACGTAACTCGAAAACTAACCGCTGTTTGGCATGATTCCTTAATCGCGCCAAACAGTGTTTGGCGCGTACACTGTTATATCAAATTTAGTTCCTTTGTGGAGTTACGCATTCACATAATTAGGACGACGATATCCTTTTTCACTGAAACAGAAACAGACGTTTTTGTGACCTTTAATTTCAATAGCAAAGGGTGCATATCGATATTAGACTTTACAGGTATAGATGAGCCAGGAGTATAAGCTGTCATACGAGTTTTGAATAGGACATAGAATTCCATTTTTATCTCATTCCACTCAAAACACAGATGATTATCTTAAGATTTTAATAACTAGGATACGTTTTTGACTGCCTATCAGTGCAACTGAAGTAATAAAAATTCATTTGTTGAACCCAATGAATTGAGATTCTGATACAGAAATTGATAACGAAACTCTTGTCAGAACTGTAGCATTTTCTAACGCTTTACTGTGTTTGAATACTGTGAAGTTATTCCTTATGCAGAAAGATGCAGATGAAGAATTGAATTAAGACGAAAACAAACTTTTTGATTCAGAAAATAAAAAAGGATTGTCAAACATATATTAATCAGTATTCTAAAATTTCCAATTAACTAGTACGTAGCTATTCATTAATAGTATTTATAGCTTGGAATAAGAAGTAAGTAATTTCTAACTGAGTGTACTTTTTGTGTAGAGGCTTATTATAGAATTTCTAAGAGATAAGTGTAAGAAATTTGTATTTTGTTTGGACCCCTATAAAGCGAATAATCACAATTTAACGAACAATGTGTTCGGTCCTGATGAATTCGTTAAATCAGGGTCCGATTGCACATATATATACGTAGATTGTTTTGAAGTAAATTTTAAGTTGTAATGTATTTTAAGAGGCCACATTACTCTAAAAAAGACTGAAATATCAAATTTTTAGTACCTTATTTTAATTGAGCGACTTTTATAAATACGTGATCAAAATTTCGTAGTTTTAGTTGCATTATTTAGCCACTTATTGAAATTTTGTTTAGATGCTAGCATTTAACTCAGAGTTCCAAAAAATTTTTGTCTCATAGACCCCTTGCCATATTTTTCGGTTTGGGTTAGACCCCTGCTTACTTATATTGAATTTTTGCAAAATTTATTTCAGTTGGAAATTTTTAAAGGAAGTAGCTCTGCTGTCAAAAACACATTTGTCTTTTTGACAGCAGAGCTACTTCCTTTAAAAGATTTTAATTTTTAACAGAAGGAAGTGTAGTGTTTAAAACTTAAGAAAAACATGTTCATTGAACATGTTAAACAAACAAATACTTTCAATGGCAGGGATATATCAGGTGCTTCAATAACAATTTTTCAACATTCGGAATCAATCTTGTCAGGTTTAACCCTAAATTTCCTCAGATAGTAGTGCCCAGCCCTTATTTCCCTTTCTTTTTGTTTTGGAGAATGGCAACAACGCTGAACCCCCTTGTCACTAGGAAAAGTAATTCAAAATTTTTCACGATATTCCATAGTTCGTGATAAATAACTGGTATGTCTTTTAAAGCCACAATTGCTGACAGGGTCCTTGTTTTAATAAAGTTTAGGCTGTCACCTTGAAACTGCAAATTAACCTCATTAAAATTAGTAAATAAATCTATTAAATAGATAAAATCTGGTTCCCACTAGATTAAATTTTCTTTCAAAATTAAAATCATGATTTGGTTTAATGAGAGCTACTATCATAGACCTCCATTTACACTTCATGATCCCCAAATTATTTTTTCTCTGACTTGGACCCTTTGCAGGTCGTCATAGACCCCTGGAGGTCGATATAGACCACTTTGGGAATCATTGATTAAACTCTTTATTTTATTAACCTTCAAAACTTTCAAAAATTTTTTTCGCAGGTTTTTATTTTTTACACTAATCCTGTATTTAAAATGCTGAGACTTTTTTTGCATTCAGTATGAAGTTTCGAATCTTTTCCCTGCATGTGTTGAATAATATGTTTGACTATTCTGTGCATGTGTGAAATAAGGATTTATGTGAATGGTTAAAACTGTGATCAAAGTTAAATTTTAGTTCCTTTAATTGTTGTTCATATTGTCCGATATGAAAAAAATTAAAAAAAAATCATTATCACTCTGAATACCAATCCCGTGCAGAGTTGAGAGGAACACTTTTAAGAATATTAGAAAAAAAAATTGTTGAATTGTTAAATTTGTAAAAGAAGTAACAATTTTAATAGTGAAATATTTTAAAAAATTAAAATGATTGTTTTTTTAAATGGTGCTTTTTTTCTGTAATTTATATTTAATTAGCGTTCAAATAGGTTACATCAGCGTTTCTCAAACTGTGCGGTGTGCCCCCCTCCAGGGGGCGGGATAACTCTACAAAGGGGGCGTAAGCATATTGAAAAGTCGAAAACAAAATATTACTTTAAAAAAAATTATTAATTTACTGAAAGTAAACAAACAAAATACATTCTGGCATAATAAAAAATAAAATACACATTTACACTGGTATAATACACTTATGAATGTATCAATACTGCACAATGCATTTTAGAATTAATTTAACAATATTAAATTAAGAACAACATTGGTAAATACTAATGACCCCATGGGCTTTTCATATATAAAATTATATACAAATATGAACAATTATCCTGATAATGTGTACAGTTCATAATTAATCTCACAACTGCCGATTAAAAGTTACGCGATTCGCTCCCCAATGCCAACCATTTTCCACGTAAGTGAGGGTTTGTGATGTATTGGGGAGGGAGAGAGAAGAAAAGGGATAAATAAGCAAAAAAATCTGAAATAAGTAAATCCTCCACAAACATTGTAAAGGTCATTTTATTGCATTCCAAAGCCTTCGGAATAATTTTATGGATAGCAATTTACAGAAAAGATCGTATTTCGGAAATACGTATATATACGATAGGGGCAACTAACACACTGGCTGAGAAAGACGTTTATATACACCGGTGGCACTTAAGAGGTTAAAGTCGTATTGTAGGTTTAGCCACAGTATCACTGAATTTGTATTAAATTCAGTGTATGGAGGAGGGCGTGATGAAAATTATGATTGAATATTGGGTCGCAAATATTGAAACTTTGAGAAGCACTGGGTTACATGTGTAAAAATTTTTATATAAATATATAGATAAAAATTGTGTATTGGGTACCTTGTTCCTAAAGGTCCTAAACAAGAGTCAACTCAATAATGTTGTTGCTTTTTGAAACTTCATTTTGAATGTACGATTTTGTCTTTTTCTTCATTATTTATTATTCTACTGATAAACCCCCATTCATTCAAAATTAGTAATGCATATATGCAGAGATATAAAATAAACTGCACATTAATTGATCTATGAAATGGTATTGATTGATTCTTATGAATTAATACGCAGTTTTTTTTAAAACTACCGTTGTGCAATAGAAGGCAAATTTAATTTGCGATACACAAATTTTAATTTAAGAATTCTAGCTCCTCGAATCCTTAGCTCTATTACACATCATATAAACTAGCCTGTTTAGAATCCGGACTACGTTCGAACCGATGATTTTCAAAAGCTACTATTAGCTATAAATGGATAATATTTATATTTAGTGTCACTAGATTAGAATACATGTATACAAGTTTTAAGATATTATGACAAAAATATTTCATATATTTTGCAATAATAATTAACTGTATAACCTTGTGTTTCAATGTTCTTCTTTTTAAAAATGCTTTATTGTATTAATATTTTGCCTGTATACAGCTCAGACCTCTGTACACAGGCTCAACTAGAATTTTTGAAATGCATAACTCGGAAGTCGGTTTATCCATGTTTTACGAAACCAGAAAAGAGAAATTTTAAGAAAATACACCGATAGTTATTTCAAATGGTTGTAACTCTGAAAATAATTGAAATTTTTCAAAAATCATAGTTGAGCCTGTGTACAGAGGTCTGAGCTGTATACAGGCAAAATATTAATATAATAGAAGCATTTTTTACAAAAGAAGAACATTTGGAAAAAAGGTTATTCTAAGTTAATGTTTTGCCAAAATATTGTATTTAAATAATTTTTTTTGTCATAATGTCCTTAAAACGATTGTATACATATATTCTAATCTAAGTGACACTATATATCATGAAAATTATCCATTTATGAGCTTTTCTTAAAATTATGGTTCCGAACGTAGTCGGATACCTTACATAATTTAGTTATAATATTTATCTGTAAAATTAAAGCTTATTCCTTTATGTCCATGAAACTTCAGAATCTAGCAAATTAATATCCTTAAATTAAGGAATAATTTCAGTTCTTGGTACGTCTTGCGTAAATTTGGCATTTTCAACAAATTCTGGTCTTTCACAAATTATAAATTTAGTCTAGACTTGATTGTAATCTGAATATTTATGATAGCGTAAAATAATTACTATTATTTACAATTATGGAAACGTAATGGAATAATTTAAACAACTTACAAATTAGCAAGCATTATTATTTCGTAAATAGCACTTAAATATATAAAAATAAAGCATGAATATAAGGGGAAACAATTTTAGTATAAAATGATTTAATAAACACACAAATTTAATAAATTAAAATGATAATGAAACGCTTTTGAATGATTAAAATATATTTGAAAAACTTTTAAATATTTTTAGTTTTTTAAAGCAAATGTGTGCAAACGATATTTAAAACCGAATATGGTAAGAAAAACTCATTTAAAAATGTCATTTTATTAAAGTTAATTTTTATCGTTTGGAAACACTTTTCACTTAATACAAAAAAAGTTTTCAAATATCAATTATTAATTATCTTTTATTTAAAAAAAAAACGTCTATATAACATTATACATCAAACAAAATGCTTACTTTTAATAAAAAAATAATTAAAACAAATTATGTAATTTTACGCACTTCTATAATAATTGAGAAATAAAACAACTATTCTGAGAACATTTTTTTAGATTTATTCTAAAATATATTTAGAAATAACAGAGACAGAGAATTATGATTATATTTTAAGAATCATCAATAATTCAGACTAAAAATAAATGTAGAATGAACAACGTACTATCATTTTAATTAATTTAATGATATAAACTGTATTCATCCATGTGTAATTTTTATTGTTTTTGTAAACGGACATCTTTTATTTAAAAGTTTTTGTTATTTTTTAAATTAACGAATCGTGAAGTAAAATGAAACTATAACTAAGATGCAATACAATACAATAAAACGATACGTTTTATAATTCAAAATTACTTCTTAGCACATTATATAACAACTGACTTACTTTTAATTTAGCAATATTACATTATGAGTTTGTAATATGCATAATCATTATACACATATTTAATATATAACGTTTAAACTTTCGATTAAATATTTTTTTGTCAAAATACAATTATGCTATAGATAAAAGAAAACACAGCATCTAAAAAGGTAAAATAAAACGCAATTTTATGTTTGATGTGCGATAAGTTCACAAAAAATCAAAATCCTAATTCTGTATTAAGTAACATTTATTTTCAGTAAAAGCCCTCGTTGTATGATGTATTCTTCATAAAAGGAGAAGAGAGTCTTACACTCTTCACAGAATTTGATAAAAACATTTGTTTATCAATTACTATACAGAACTCTCTTTCAACAATGCTAAAGAGTATTACATGTTAGATTTAATTTGTCTTTTTTACTATAAAAGAAGGCCGTATTCCTAACAATAAAAATTCAGTCAATTGTAATTTAAATGTTTAGATAAATAGTAATCTGAGTATTATGATAAATTTAAAGAATGTAAAAACTGAAAAATGCTTAAGAACTCATGGAAATAGAATATTAATATTATTTACTATTTAATGATATATATAAATTTTTACAACTTTGAATCCCTAAATAAAAGATTGAAGTAGCAATCAGCAATATATATATATATATATGTACATTTTAAAGAAACGAAACATCTATTTGATTCATTTAATGATTTAATTATTATTCATATATTTAACTTATACTTAATAAATAATTAATTGCAAGCGAGCATTATTTATTATTTATTTACATGTAAATAAATTGAAAATTTGCAAATATGTATAATACTTTTTAAAAAAAAAAATTTTTGGTTTTAATGCATATTTATCATTTAATGCGTTATAAAATTCCAAACGATCTTTTCGGGTTGGTTTTTAATACCGTAAATTATGCCATTAGCATTTTTTTTATTTAAGAGTATATTACTTAAAATAAAATAAAATAATATAAAGTCACCAACATTTTATTTCCTTATCAGTGGTACTTGCAATATATTTTTTTACACAACATTTTTCTTACTATTCAATTTAAACTCTTATTAAAATCTTTGTATTGTTCTTTAAATTATAAAATATAATTATTTCATTTATTAACTGCAACATTCGAACTAGAAAATTAAATTTGTGAAGGACCTTTTTCCGAAAAATGAACAATGCGTCATCTCAATGGACTATAAAATTTTAAATGCAACTGTAGCGATAAAATATTGTAAACCAATGTTGTAATTAAATATATTCCCCTTTTAAACTATTATTTTTCTCAATCGGTGCATTTTAATTATTTGTTCAACGGTACTTAATGGATTAAATAAAATTTAAATAGTGATTTAATGATGTCTGAACTAAAATATAAATTCAAGTAAGTTATTAGCTTCCTCTAAAGGGTCTTAGTTCCTTTTTTCAATTCTATTTCCTCTTTCAGTTTCCGCTCTTATACGTAGGAATTGGATTTGAAATGATATTTTTTCTTTCAATTTCAAAGAAAAAGAGTGCTCTTACTTTTACTTTTAAACTCTACGACGGAGTGAAAGCCTGATAAATCGCTTCTCTGAAATCCTGTTTCAAATCACTTACACTAATCCTAAGAACCCAGTTTTCTGACAACTAAATCCATAAGAAAAGTAAAGTAAAACCAGGTGAAATTTATAGATAATCTTTCTCATTGCAATTTCACTATACTTTAGCTTATTTTAGAGCCTGCGGCACATAAATTCTTTGATTAGATTTCAAAAAGTTTGCCAACAGTTTTATAGTTATGAGATTTAGGTTTGCAGTATGCACTGCTATTAACGTGAAGCGTCATTTTAGTATTAAAATTTTTGAATTGAGATTGGTTAAAGCAGTTAGTATATTTTGGAATTTAGCAAACAATAATAATTGAGCTAATTTGCTTAATAAATATTACAATATTCTCGTTTTTTTTATTGCAAGCCAAAAATTAAATCGTGTTTGTGTATCACTTTCCTTGGTAAAAGCTAAATGAGTGCATGCATATCAATATTATTAATTTCTACATCAGCCATATGGCCATTTCTATGGCCATATATATATATATATATATATATATATATATATATATATATATATATATATATATATACATATATACATGATTATTACATATATATATATATATATATATATATATATATATATATATATATACTTATATACATTACATATATATATATATATATATATATATACATATATATATATATATGATATATATATATATATATAATATATATATATAATTAAATTAGATGTAAAATTAAATTCCCTGTATAGCATTAACTTCTATTTTTCATTACATCTTCAAGTATTAAATTAATCACCCAAGTATTTCTCTGAAACATGAGGCCTAACCACTAAACATTTCTGATCCCAGATCATTATATTCAATAGCTCTATATGTCAGCATTAACTTTCAAGTATACTCATAAAATCAGAGGTACTTCTCACATCTGGCTTAGGTGGTAAAACACTTAAATTTCACTTTGTCATTCTTTTCTCTCTCTCAGCGTTAGAACTTGGTTATATATATATATATATATATATATATATATATATTATATATATATATATATATATATATATATATATATATATATATATATAAGTATAAATATATATATATATATATATATATATATATGTGTGTGTGTGTGTAATGCTGGTAACTTTTAATTTATAATTTTTAGTATCTTTTAGTATCAGGGTGTCAAGTGCCCTGGCGCACACGCGCGTTTTACGGTGGGGAAATTGAAAGAAGTCTTTTTAATATCATTTTTGGTAACTTTTTAATAATTGATGGTCCATTCTTTTAGGACAAGCGTTTAATTATTTAACTGGCTTACCCGCATAATATGGATTTAATTGTAATCGAATAGTAAGATTGTGTCATAAACTATGGAGCGGTAGTTTCTGACCAATCACAGCTTTCGTTAGAAGGTAATGGTGACGGGTTGTGGTTTTATTTGTATTGATGATATATTGTTCAAAAAACATCTTCTGAATTAACATCCAGCCCTTATTCACACGCACATATATATATAAACTACTGCACAACACTTAGCGTTTTGACATCGCAGAAAGCAGGCAAGAGACAAAAATGGATTGCAGCTATTTGAACATTTTGAAAAAACAAGGAGGCAAAGTGGAAGAGGCAAAAGAACTTACGATATTTATACGAGGCGTTGAATGTCGCGTGACTTTTTCTAACGGAAGCAATGGTCGGTCAGAAACTACCGCTTGATAGTTTCTGACGTAATCTTACTATTCGATTATAATTAAATCCCGATTATGCGGGAAATCCAATTAAATAATAAAGCGCGGATCCTGAAGGAATGGACCATCAACAATTAAAAACCAACTAAAAATGCTATTAAAGGAAATTATTACATACATACTTACGTATATATATAAGGTTACTAACAGTGTTATTTGACTTTCATGAAATAATTTGTTACAAACAATGACAAATGATTATTATCAAGAAGTTGTTTGCAGTTGTTGTTGTAATTCGGTATAAATAAGCAGACCTTTGAGCATTAGATCTATTAATTCATCCAATTTGTACAGATTTTCTTGAGGTAGTAAGAAATACCAGTCATTCCTCAACCGCCTTACTCTCCAGAGTCCTTGCAAATTTTGGTTGCTCTAATCTTAAAATACCATTGCACTAACCTCGTTTTTATAGTAAAAAGGAGATGAACATCATTTCTAAAAGAAGCTTTTCAGAAATGTTTTTAACAGCAGTAAGATCGTTTGGCTAAGTGAAGTTGCAACAGGACATTAAATAATGTGTTTTCAGGGTCAAATGTAAGATACCTTTTTGACAGCACAGATGTAAGTATGTATATATATATATATATATAATATTTACATTAAGTTTTTTCCCCATTAAATTAGTTATACAGTTACTCACAAGATGGCGCTACATGTATAATAAATTTAAATATGCCTTATTTTATATTAGTGTGTATGTTTGGTGGTCCTTATAATTTCAATACATTTTATATTAATATTTAAGGTTTTTAAATATACATATGTACAGTCGGACCTCTATATAACGAAGTCACTGATTCCCGGTAAAAAAGTTCGTTTTATGGAAAATTCGTTATATAGAGGTTCATCGTTTAATATACTTTATAAACCCCATAAAATAAATTTTAAATTCATAAACATTATATATTAAAAAAAAGTAATTATTCAGACTTTTTTTTTTAAATTAATACATGTTTATTTTATATATCTTACCCATCGAAAAAAAAAAGAAAAAAAAAAAAAAAATGCAAGGAAAACAAGAAAAAAGATTGTCGGAGAATTCATTGCATTTTCAATATTAAGAAAATAATTTTATACTAAAATTAAGGAATTTTGAGGATATTTTATAATTTAAAGCACACAAGTAACGTTACACACATTATTTTATAATGAGATCATGGGGACACGAGACAACTCCCCTGAGGGTGAAAGAGGATATCGAAGATGTTTTTAGTGAGCTGGACAATGGGGGTTAAGGGTTGCACTTCTTGGATAAAACTTCCAGAACTCTATTGCTCTCGGCGAGTTAGAGCTAATAAAACCAGTTCAAGATTTATGACCACCATAAAATGTGTTAAAAAGAAAACAACATGAAATTTTTTCAGAAATACTTAAAGAAAGGGAGAATAAAAATTGAATCACAAAAGAAAAAAGTTCGTTATACAGAAAATGCACTTCGCTACAGAGAGGTTATTTTACGAAGAAAATCGTGAAATGTTCAATTTTCCAGGAAAAAGTTCGCTGTATAGAAAAATTCGCAATACAGAGTTCGTTATATAGAGGTTCGACTACTTACTTTTATTTTATTTTACTAATTTTACTTTTATGCGGTACTACTATTACTTCCTTTTGTAAACATTAAATAAATGTTGTGTTAACGTGGGAAGTTTAATTATCTAGCAGTTTTTATTACAAAGAATTTTAACTCTATACTAGTAAGTAGTGTGCATTTTATGGCTATATATTATCAATTATCATTAGCGTATTTGTTTGGTAATAATTACTTATTTGTAATTATTCTTCCTTTCCCTGCGACTCAGTAGTATAGGCAAATTACAGGTGAAGGTTCGCTTGCCAAAAAACATGTTTAAACCTGCATTCTTGGCTCCTGAGGCCAACAGTTTGCTATTGTACTGCTGTGGATAATATTTCTTGGTGTTCGGAGTAGTTATACCTAGGTTCTTTTGAAAGGTTTTGATTCATAATAGTCTTGATCCCTCCAAGATTTGTCGTGATAATTAATTTTTAGTTTACCCACCAAACGGGTAAAAGCCATAACGGTACGTCCTTAAAACTAAAACTTCTGCGTTTTTAAATTAGGATGATGCAATCTTGTATCACTTACGCATGTAGACTAATCAGAAATAACCTTACCAGAAATCCTTTGATTTTAGTAGTTTCCGGTTGACATGACAAGAAATAGGGAAGAACTCCAGAACGAACAAAAGATGCTTTTTTTGAACATCATATAAACCATGTGTATTAATGTCTTGCTTTGTCCTGTTTGTCTTTTGTTGTTGCTATGTTTTCTACGTGACTAAATGAATGTGGTCTACTAATAACCAGAATGTTTTATCATCAATTCTGCTACGAAATCGTCAGAAATAATATATTATTAATAAAATGCTGTAAGTAACTCAGAATGCTGCTATCAAAAGAAAGGAATATTAGCGTTGCTTAGTATATTACAATAATTTAAAACTTAATTATATGGAAAATTTTAATGATAAATTCAACTTTATCTATGTTCATGCGTTCCGGCCAACATCTTAGAGAGTCAGATATGTTGAAGTTCAATTTTAGAATTCTGTGAAGACTTTTATTAAGATCTTATGGATCTAATTATCTTTTCGTAAATCATAAATGTATGCATTTCTAGAAAATCTAATTACAGAATTTCTTGAAAGGAGAATTATTTATGTAAATCTGAGATTATATAAATGAACTCATATTCATGATTGTTCTATTTCCCGGCTCACTTAAATTATTCCATTTTTTAATTTCTTGGAGTAAAGGAATTCTCGTAAAATCTTTGATTGCTTTTTTAATTCAAATTACGAATCAATTTTAAGAAGGTAGGAAACCTCTATACCGACAATGTTAAATTGGCTGTTCGATGTACCTTTTCTCAAAATTTGTTATATGTACATGCTTGAATTTTTTCATACAATTAAAGTACACCTTTCTAATTTTACTGAAATGAGTTTTTAGCTAATATTCAATTTTTTAATGATTTATAAAACATTTCATCAAACATAATGAAATTTAACCCATTTTTCACATAAAAAATTTGTAAAAAGTAAACTTTTCAATTTTTACAAAAAGCTTATTTTAGTATATATTAGCCTTTATTATAAATATGTCATAAAAATTTTACATACCTGTGAAAAATTTTTTTAAGGAAAGGAAAACTGAGTTGGGCACAGTAGGCCTTTGCCCTCATGCGTTGTTGAGCCACTAAATTTAGTTTAGTTTATATTACCTACATATTTTCGGTCGGTTAAGACAGCACTTTATTTTTTTTATATTCTAATTGAATTTTTCCCTTATGCATGTCTATCTTTATTATCGTCAGGACATTACAATTTATTTAACTGACCTTAAATATGTAGGTAATATTAACTAGTTTGTCGCGATATGCATGGTGGACACTTAGAACACTTGCCGTTATAAATATTGTCAAATACTACTGTTGACGGGACCAATACGGCAATTTTCGTAGACTACGGACTGCACAGATACAGTTCTTGGGGCTTAGGTTTTGTACCCCAACGAAGAATCTAGCTGTTCAAAGATTGGACGTTGTAAAGGTTTCCACCACCCAGGTGTGAATTGGATTCTTTGTGGAAATAATCATCACACGGGCATTTTGCAGTTGCATTTTGAAAGTTATTGCGTAGTCCCATCTGGGACCTCCCCCACGACCTTTGACCCACGAGGAACCCTTTTCCCGAAACTAGCAGGAAGTAACTGGATGCTAAGAGGCCAACAGCTGATTCCTGGAGTGGAGAGAACCATAAATGATTTGAAACCTTCGAACTGAGCTGACCTCGAAATGAACTCCTCTTCCACAAACCACATTATTTGAACTCTAATAATCTTTTAATAAGTTTAATAACTTCAATGTATAATCTGTAAATAATAGCTGTGACGTTAATAAACTAAATGTTTAAACCGATCATTATCAGGTTATCGTTATTTATCTCAAACGTCACAACGTTATTTTTGGGGCCCCCTGTATATAATTTTAATACTTATTAAGTGAACTATTTTCTATTATAAATTACAATGTTTAACGTTTTCTGATATGCTTCACAACAATTTTAAATATTTTATTATACTTTATAAAACTATTTTAGAGAGATCAATTCATGCATATCGCTGCTTTTTAAACTTTCAATATTGGCGACTCAATTTCCATTCATAATTTTCATCTGCGCCCCTCATCCATACAATAACAATATATTAAATTTAATAATAATGAATTTTGACGCTAAAATTATGAACCGTACAAATTAAGATAAGTATTAAATTGTGTATATAGTTTTGTATATGACTAGCCCATTGTGGGGTCATTTGTAATTATTAAACTTGTTCTTAAATGAGTATTGATGAATTATTTATCAAATACATTGTGCATACTAATACCTTTTCAAAAGTATATTATATGAGTGCAAATATGTATTTTACTTTTATCATGTCAAAATGTATGTTGTCTTTTGTTCTTTTCAGTACATTCATAACTTTTTTGAATAATTTTTTATTTTCAACTTTTCGATATGCTTGGGCCTTTCTGGTCAGATTATAACCCCCCTCCCCAGGGAGCGCGCCCCACAGTTTTAGAAACGCTGATCCATATCAATTTATAAATTAGCGATATATTGTTAGTAAAATAAACTACTTTGTAATCATATGCTCACAATGAAGTAAAAACAAAATGCAAACCTAAAAACATACACAAAATTTCAAGAAACTGGAATGTGTCATATTTAAGAAAGCTTGAAAACATTTTTGACGGGAAATATTTATCATTCTTTTATTTTCCTACCTACTTTTAATAAGATGGCAGTTTTTTTAAAAAATAAATTTGATTGCTTGAAAAAACTTTTTTTTTAGTGTTAATTTTCTGAAATGTTTCAAATTAATTTTACGCTGAGTCAGTTACCTCTAGAATTCAAGCGAAAACGCTATTTCAATCCTGTTAGGAAGTGAAAGATAAATGTTTGTCTTCCTTTTTTTTTTCTCTCTTCCGTGATTCCCAAGTTTCAACACTTCGATGATTTATTATCAAAAGTTTTCTCCACGCACACGTACAAAAAACTATTTCTTAACATTTGTTGAGCCTCTATACGCGGCATTCTTTTTACTCTTAAATGGCTTCCTGCCAGATTATTCAAAATTTTCTTTCTTTTAGTGGCACTCTCAACAAGCAGTATGTTACTTTTTCCCATTTATTAAAAATTGCTTTTCTTTATGTGTTTCTCTTTCCTTTCCTTTCCTATCAAGAAAATCATATTACACAAATATAGACAAATCTGATAACTGATTACAAGATTAAAAACTTTTTCTTTTACATACATGTGTTTAATTACATACATGAAAAATAAGATTTTTTTGGATGATAAGATTTTTTGGGTTTAGTCCGATCGGCCACACGTAAGCGCATTATTCGGTAATCGCAGACGATATACTTTTCACACTGACTACATTTGTTACGATGTGGACGCCACAGAAAAAGGTGCAGCGCGTACTTTAGTTAACGGAATTTAAATCAGTCACTCGTGTACAGTGACGTGTTCGAACAGAATGGAATGTCTACTCTCCGATATCAAAATCTATCCGCCAATATGGCAGAACTTTAAAGGAGACGGGAACTTTGATATCTCAAACTGGCAAGTATCCATTAGTTTTCTGATAGAATACACTGTTGATTGTGTGCGTGATTCATTTTGTAGGAGTCCTGATAAGTGTATTTTAGTAGTCCAGAAACGACATTCGATTCCGTTCAAACACGTCGCTGTACACGCGTGACTGATTTAAATTCCATTAAACAAACTACGCACTGCACCTCCTACTGTGGCATCCACATCTTTACTAATGAAGTTAGTGTAAAAACTTCATCGTCTTTGATTGCCGAATAATGCACGCACGTGCGGCCGATCGGACTAAACCCAAAAAATCTCGAAGAGTTTTCCAATCCACGGATGAAGAGTTCATTATATTCTGATGGGTAGTTCCGTAATAATAAACCATTACTTTTGGATATTTAAGTCCGGACACCCTGTATATTGTTACACAGTTCTTCTTTTTTTGCATTTATGTAATTTTCTGCAATAGTTTTCTCTTGTACAATTATTGATGATTGTAGCTTTTTTTTTCAAATTCATTTCAATATGCTTTATGTTTTAGAAAAGGAGTGGGCAATTATTTTTCCTCGAGGACATTGTGGAAGCGGAGGAACCTGAGAGCCACACACCTTTAAAATGATTGCAATCATTATTTAAGTTTTCATCTCAAAAAAGGCTTCAACTGTACATCAAAAGTCAATCATTAAAAGTTAAATAAAATAGTGACAGTTCCATTCAATTTATTTATTGTGTTAATTGCATATTATCTATACATGTGTAGCAATATCATCTATATAAGTCAGTAACAACCTCCGAACTGGAGAGATCATTTTGGTATAGTGGTATGTTACGTGCTTACGGATAATATATATATATATATATATATATATACGCCTCCTCACATGTGCATACGCAATCGCTAGCTTCAAACGGTCCAGTTGTTGACAGTAGAGATCTGAAATTAGTGTTTGCCATACGGAAGCAACTCATAATAAATGATTCTTTCAGAGTCCCCCAAATACACAGTAGAACCTTCCCGGCCGTTAGTCCTGGTTTGGCCACCGTTTGAGCTGTTTCACTGTGGTTTGACCAGGATCGTTTTCTCACGATATTTCGTATGTGACCCATTTCTCATCTCCAGTCACCATCCACTTAAGAAATGGGTCAATTTCATTCCGTTTGGACAAGACTTTGCAGATAGAAATTCGATCCATCATGTTTTTTGTAGTTAATTCGTGTTATGGTGTGGCACTCAAACATCGAGCTACTTTTGAATCCTAACTTTACGCAAATGGTTTAAAACTGTTTTATGGTCGATCTTTATCTCCTGGTTGATGCTACGACTACTATCATGCCTGTCAACTTCGATTATTTCTGTGATTTTATCGACATTTTCGGCGACGGTCCTGCCTGTGCGAGGTGCCTCTTTAACATCAAAAATGCCTGAACGAAATCGACGAAACCAAAATTGCACTTAATTAGCTGTTAAATTATCGGCACCATAAACACCATTCACAATTTCAGCCACCTGGCTTGCATTTCCACCTTTATCAAAGAAAAAGTGCAACATGTACCGAATTTTCTCTTTGTTGAATTCCATTTTTAACAACCTTTTACTCACAACTGAATGGATCAAACAAAAAACAGCAAAATAATTTTTTTTAGTGGAATGTCACCTTGGCAACGAGCATAAATTTGAAATTGTTTGATCGGTACTTTACGAGGTAGGGAAACTACAGCCATTTACCTAAAAATAATGGATTTCTTTTTCCCCAACCTTATATATGTACTATCATAATCCTATTTCGGAAACAAAATGTTTTATTGTTTCTTATCCCACTTGATGACATAAACATCTAGATTAAGTTCATCTAACCCGTGTGTTTTTAAACAATGAAAGAGCTGTAGCAGGACTTGAGAGCAGCTGGCTGTCATCGCAACCAATACAAGCCAAGATGTGGGAGGAGTGACTTGGGTCCCATTGCAAATTGGGTAAGGAGGGTAAACTTTAAGACCCTCCTATGCCGTTAAGCTCGAGTATGTCCATTGCGAAGCATAGCAAGAGTACTTTCATCTTGCCTACTGCTTGTCCCAAGCAAAGGCACCAGGACGGTTTCTTTCAAACCACTCATGTATGGGGGCCTTCCTCCAGGAAGAACTGATATCTTGTTTAACCCTGGTAACAATTTCTGAAAAGTAAGGCAGCCATAATCTGTAGAATTTTTATGGCTGCCCTCACGAGCAAAACCATCAGCAATCTTATTTCCCAGACATTCACGTGGGACGGTACCCACCGGAAAAAGATCTTAACATTGGCACTCAAACTGAACAATAATCGTTGTCGTTCTGTCACCATGCCTCCACCATTCAGATAGATGTTGAATAGTTTTTCGGCTGACCCGCTTAACGCTGGGTATACGTTCCATCAAAGTTGAGCGTAATATGAAACAGGTTAAACGAGGTTATCTTATCATGTTTATAATAGTGATTAGGGGAAGATGGGTAGAAAATTGGTCAGGTATTTTACCATTAAATTTATTAATTATGTTTTTTATAACAATGGAACAAAACTTTTTTTCTTACAAATACAGAAAACATGATTAACGAATATACATATAAAAATAAACAAAATTCTAATTCAGTATGTTTATATTTCAGATCATTGTCTCTTCTGTATTTCCAATTTTCTGTCTTTTTATAAAGAAGGTAGATTGACTTAAAGGCAGATTGCATTCAATTTCGTCGTCAATCCATATAGAAAGTCATTTTTCCATTTCCTCTATTGTATTATTTCTAGAGACGGGTAATTCTAGTTGCAGAGCTTGTCGTAGTTATAGTTGCCGATGTCAGTATGTTTTTCTTTATTCTTAAGAATGGTCCGTATTGTTGAAGTTACCAAATTCAATGCAGCACCGATTTGAGATTGACGTTCACCAGTATCTGATTTTCTAATCACTTGCATTCTAGTTTCTAGTAAAATGCTTTTTCTTGTTGCTTTATTTTCGTGTTTTTTATTATCAGTCATGATGAAAACTAAAACTCATAGCATTTGTTACCTTAGAAATCGTTATATTATATAAATTTATACTTCCAATAACGTCAACAAATGTTTGAAACGATAAAAATGCGTTCTTATAACACCGCAAAAAAGAAGAAACACAGATAAACGGCTTCGGATATCGGGAAGCTTAACCGTGCGTCCAGTGTTGGGGAATCTCACAATTCAAATAAAAATGCGTTAAACCGAAACAGCGTTAAGCGGGTTCTTACTGTATATTCCCCCTTCCCCCTTATCCTAATATACCATCCCTTTTTTGATGAAAACTCCTCTATCCGAGACAGAGCCTACACCCATGCTGCCTTCTGCATAGATAGATCTGTTACGCGTCACACGAGACTTTATAAATAATCTCCAAATCAAGCTGCCTAAGATACTCTAGATGCCGAGTGACCTTATTTTTGTATAAGGATAATTCGATCTTAAAAATTACCCGTTTAACATCCGTACAGTGGGCCAGAGTGATATATTCTATTTTATCATGCAACCTATTCTCGCTTTCAGCATAGCTGTGGACTTCCTCTCTAAAGTCGACCATTGTTGTGCCAACTATGACAATAACTAGGGGGAAACAGAATGTAAATACCAGAAGCAAAATTTTCAAAATATGACTTCATTATTAACCTATTATAAACCAAAATGCATTGGCATTTTCCTGTGATTATAAATAACGTAACAAAGCAATCTATCTATTGTATAGTGTTCCAATAAGTATTATTAAAAGCGAAAAATACATTAATGATTTTTAAAGTATTCGTAAATTGGTAGGAACATCCACAAGGCATAATCGATTACACATATGCCAACAGTAGCTTGATTTTAATTTAATTCAGCATTTTAATGGGTTATGAATATGCAACATAAATGCACGTTAAGACATATGCACGATGATGGTAATTATCAGAATCTGCTGCATTAAAACATATACATATTAATTAATTACATATACAACAAAGTTGTATGTTAAAATATTCTCATAAGCGCTTTCAGATCCCATTAAAATTTTCCAACATAGTTGTGATCCTTATTTGCATTTAAATAACCTCTACTAGTTGTGCACTAATTGTAAATTAAGAAATGTTAATAACTGATAGTTATGCTAACATTTAAATTAATGAGCGTATTTAAAATATTCTAAAAGGTTCGGTACTTTCTTTTATGTACAATTATGTTTAGGGTTTCATTTAAATTTGGTAATTACTTGATTAGACTGACAAAAATCTATTAATATTAATATAGATTGTTGTTTATAATAGGGGAAAAACTTATAAAAAAGACCATGGTTCATAATTACGAGGTCCGTTGCCAATAGCCCTCATGCAGCGTTGTAGCGTTAATATATAACTCTGAATCTCTCGACAAGTTTGTGCAATAATTATTTAGTACATGATAGCATTGTTAACCACTTCCCAGTTTTTGCCGAGCTGAGCTCAGGCAGGCGGAACGTACCATCCTGGCTCATAGAAAGTATAGCTCAGGCACTGTGAAAATTTACACTGTGCAATTGGTCTTTCCCGAATTATTTCACATGTGCTTTTATGGTTTAAAATAATTGAAAAGTACCGCTCGGTGACATGTTCTGCAAAAAGAGGACGTCCTTCTGCTGAGCAACCTACTTCACGCTTGACTAAAAGACACTTGTTGACTACATTCCCCAACAAAAAGAAAACAATCCAACCGACATGTATTTTCCTACTCAAAATGAGGCAGTAAAGGGAAGAAGGAAAAAAAACAAGATTCTACCCTTTCCCGATTGGTTTAGGTTATGTGAAGCACCGTGTTTTCGAATTAATCATACACGATCAAAGTTTGATTAATAATTTCATAATCATCTACGTAAATGCAAAACATATAAATAAAATTTGTATTTCAAAATAAAAGATAGGTATTCTAAGCTTTGTATTTACAGTTCATTATAATTGGCTCTAAACAGTGGCGTAACGGAGAATATTAGGGCCCCCCTGCAAAGTCAGGTATCGGGCCCCAAGCCGGATGTTACGTACTTGGCATCACTGAGGCTTTGGGCCCTTTTGAGTCCGGCCCCCCACGGTGTGTGTGGTGTACGTTACACCACTAATTTCAAAACCTTATGATTTCTGCCATACTAAAAGCCATCTTTACTGGTAAATTTTGCTCGTTTATTTAAAATGCTTGACATTAATTTTTTTGGAAATTTTTGTGTGCGAATGGTGCTATCGTGTTAAAGAAGTATGTTTGAAAATAAGCATACAAATTAATATTTTTGGTCCATAATCCAAAAATAAAATGAACCTTTAAGGGTTACTAGAGTAACGAACAACTGATATATCATTAGTTTCAGTAAAAGCAATTAATATTGTTCTGATATGTGAAGTAGGGTGCTATATAACATGTCATTATCAAACTGATGTTCATGTTTAGAGGAACAATTATGTGTTTTTTCAGTTTGGATAAAAATCGACAGTCATAAACATTTATTGAACCACTACAAATAGTAATTTTTTAAATTTTTGTGTTTGGCTTCATGGTAGAATCCAGAGTTATTGTTTTTTTAATACTTTACATCATCAAATACATTGGACCTGAATGTAGTTCAAAATAAACGAATATAAAAACACCAGTAACATAACAGCTTTTATATGTGCAATATAAAATAATATATATAGGAATTCAATATTTTTTTAAAATTCGAATGGGGCTGTAGACTGGTATTTCACAATTGCAGGCCAAGACCCTGGGAGCTGGTATATATTTTAGAGTGGCACCATATAGATGGTATACCAGACGCTGAAAGTAAATTTGGCTTCCAGTTCCCTTCACATGAGCTCTGAAGATTGTAAACCGAAATAGGAGTTTTGCCGAGAGCACCCAAGCCAAATAAGCCCAAGGTTTTAAAGTTTAACCATACGACATGGAGGCTGTTGATTTTTTCCAAAAAACCCTGTTTGTGCTGAGTACCCCCAAAATTGGGCGAAAAACCCGCCACCCCGCCGGGTATCAATTGAATATTTGTTGGTAAATAAATAAAAAAACTAAATAGAATTTTTTTTTGGGAAACATAAATCCCTATAAACGATTTTTTTTCTATCATTTTGAAAAAACTGGTCACTCTATAAAATTACTTTTTTGTCAGATTTTAAAGGGTTAAAATATAAAAAATATACGCACCAATTTCAAAATAATTTTTTGAAACACATAATGAATAATATATAGTGTAATAATTTCAGGAAAATAAATGGATATGCGTGAACATATAGTTATTTTAAAATTAAAGGATATATAACGGAGTAAGATACATTAAATATGAAAGAAAACAATATTTTTGCAAAATATATTTCTTTAATGTAAGTTGATGGTTTTGTTAGACTTTTTTTTATTTTAAGAATATGAAAAAAAGTTAATAACGTAAGCACTGCGATTCGACGCATATCGTCATAATTATTTATACTAAATATATTGTTGTTAAAACATAAGTTATATTATTCTGAATGATAATTTTTTTTTTATTTATGTATCGATTCAAATACATTTTCATGTTTTGTGAGAATTTTTGTATTTTTTTATCATTTAAAGCATTTAAAAAGAAAAATACAATGAAATTTGCCCCAAAATTAAGTCAAAACATGTTTTTCGACATAATTCTAAATTGCCTCCTGTAAAACTGGAAGAATTTGTATTTTATATATTTTGAGAAGACGGTACAATACCAATCTTCGGTTTAGGAAAATAAACTGGTTGGCGTTAGTTTTTGCAGAACTACTGGACTGAGACCGTTTGGGATATTTCTCTGTAGTTTTGGGAATATTGTATTAATGCTAGCGTTAGTCTGTGTTTACAGTGAAAATGAATGCTCATAATCGTTTGTGTTCCGAAATGGGGAACCGTCGGCGCTTGAAATTGGCCAGTAAAACAGAGGGGGGAAATTATTTTTACAAAGGGGGGCAAAAATGGTTCCCGTTAAAATTTAATTAAACGTTGGTTGTCATCAGGAAGGGGTTTGGCCCTCTCAAAAACCAACATCTGCCGGATCGCTATTTGGCATTTAATGACGGGAAAGGGGAAAAAAACTTTTCATCTTGTTTGACCTTTCCCGGGCTGGAAAAATAATTTTCCCGGCAAACCTCTACAAGTTGGGGTTGGCCCTTACACCCTGTGTCCAATCGTGTGTGTTCTTTTAGCTACAACTAACGGGAAAGACCGGTTATATTGTGATGCCAAAACAATCAGTCGCAAACACCATAAGAATGGAGGTGTGTTCCTTTTAGTGATGAGTCGACATTCACAGGACAAAGTGATTCTTGTCGTGTCTTCATCTGGGGGGAAATGGAATCGTTTTTCCCCTTTTGAACAAAAAATTTACTAATTTGGTGGCGAAGGTCCCCGGGTTTTACCCGTTTTCGTCCTTGATGTGGGTATCTTTAACTAACAGCGATATAGGGATGATGTCTTTGAAACCTAAGCTATGTGTTTCTGAGTGATATGGGCTTGGAATACATTTTTATAGATGGTAATTCATGACCACACAAAGATCACATTGTTGATGAATTTCATGAAGAGGAGGGTACTCGCCGTATGCATTGGCCCTCGAGACCTCAGAATCTCGATCCTATTGCACATGTTTAGGATGGTCTAGGAAGAGCCCTGTCTCAGCGTAGCTCCCCTTCCAGGATCCTCAAGTATTTAAAATAGCGCGTTCGGAAAAAAGGATTTTGTTGCCACAAATATTTATTGACACCCTCATAAATAGTATGATAGTTCGTGATGAGAGGTGCCCATGCAGGGCGGTCACACTACATTTTGACATACACCCTGACAAACTTTTTTATCTCTGATTCATGGTTTTACACTTTTTGATACACCCTATATCTTTGTATTCAAAATTAAAATATTTTCCATATTATTATTTTTTTTTCTCACATTGAAATATGTTTTGGTCCAAATTTTTTGTGGTGACATTGTGAATAGTTCATCAGTTTTTACAGATTTTATGTTTGTGACCTTAATTTTGGACATGAGTGTATTGATGTATACATTGCAATATGTTTATTTGAAAGAAGACCTATGAGAGAAAACCAGGAGCATGAATTCAAGAAAGAATTAATATTTAAGACGGATATTTGATTTGAATAACTTGAGAATTTAGCTACGCAAGTAAGTTATTATTGTGAAATAAGTCTGTTTTTTGTCTGTTGTCTGTTGATTTGATGGATGCTTAACCATTCTAAAATATAATGAAAAGTATTAATTTGGGGATACAGGTCATACAGTTATATTATTCAGTTAAATATGATGAGTAATATGGTGGCAGCATATGAGTAATCATATGCATACTCATACTCATACCTCATACTCATACATAATAAAATATATTCAAGGTGTACGGGCTTAAAGTATCCTAAAGATATGGCTTGTTTTTTCGGAACTACCCATCAGAATATAATAAACTGTTCATCGGTCGATTGGAAAACCCCTCCGAGATTTTTTGGGTCTAGTCTGATTGGCTGCCCGTGCGCGCAATGTTCGACAATAGCAGACGCTAAACTTGTTATACTGGCTTCATTAGTAAAGATTTAGACGCCACAGGAAAAAGTTCAGTGCGCACATTGGTTAACGGAATTTAAATCAGACACGCGTGTACAACGACGTGTTCCTACAAAATGGAAGGTCATTACTGGCTGGTCTTATTGACTTACCAGGACTCCAACAAAAGGAATCCCGCACACGATCAACGGTTTTAAAAAAAATATCCGACTACGTTCCGAAAGTGATTTTAAAAAAGCATAAATGGATAATTTTCATGATATTTAGTGTCATAGATTAGAATGCATGTATAAAATTGTTTCGGGTATTTTGACAAAAAAAAAAATTTAAATACAATATTTTGGAAAATTTAAATTAGAATAACTTTTTTTAAAATGTTTTTCCTTTTATAAAAAATGCTTCTAAAATAATAATATTTTGTTTGTGTGTGTTATATAAAGTAAAAAACTTCTCCAAAAGTCTGAAAACAGGACTTTGAAAAATTCACATTATTTTTATTTTCAAACAAAAAGAAATATCTATCGGGGTTTTTTTTTTAAAATTTCTCCCCCCTTTGTCGTAAAACATGGATAAGCCCACTTCTCAGTTATATATTTCAAAAATTCTAAATGAGCCTTTTTAAGGGTTGACCTATATGCTGGCAAAATATTATAATATAATAGAATCATTTTTCACAAAAGGAAAAAATTTTTTAAAAATGGGTCATTCTATGTTAATTTTTTTGTGAAAATATTGTACTTAAATAATTTTTCATTGTAATAATATTTTTAAAACAATTTTATAAACATTTTTAATCTAAGGGACACAAAATATCATAAATATTGTCCATTTATAAGCTTTTGCAAAATCACGGTTCCGAACGTAGTCGGATAAGTTAAGGATACGTGCTAGTTGGAGATAACAAAGTTCTCGTCTCCTTTAAAGTTCTTTGCCATTGGTGGATAGATTTTGATGCCGAAGGATCGACATTCCAATCTGTTCGATCACGTCGCTGTTCGTGCGTTTGATTTAAATTCCGTTAACCAAAGTACGCACTGCACCTTTTGCTGTGGCGTCCACATCTTTACTAATTAAACCATTGTAACTAGTTTATCGTCTGCTATTATCGAATAATGCGCTCACGTGCAGCCGATTGGTCTAGACCCAAAAAATCTCTGAGGGATTTCCAATCAATAGATGAACAGTTTATTGCATTCTGTTGGGTAGTTCCATAATAAGAAGCCAAAATTTTGGATACTTTAAGGTATCGGACTACGTTCGGAACCGTGATTTTGCAAAGCATATAAATGGATAATATTTATGATATTTAGTGTGAATTAGATTAGAAAATGTGCATAAAATTGTTTTAAGAATATTATTACAATAAAAAATTATTTAAGTACAATATTTTGACAAAAAATGAACATAAAATGACTCATTTTCAAAATATTCTCCTTTTGTGAGAAATGCTTCTACTATAATAATATTTTGCCTATATATAGCTCAGACCTCTGTACAGATACTGAACTAGAAGTTTTGAAATATATAACTTAGAAGTGGGTTTATCTATGTTTTATGACAGCGGAGGGGAAAATTTTTAAAAAGAAAACGCCGATATTATTTCAATTGGTTGTAATTCTGAAAATAATGTGAATTTTTCAAAAATCATAGTTGAGCCTCTGTACAGAGGTCCGAGTTATATAAAGGCAAAATAGTATTATAATAGAAACATTTTTCACAAAAGGAGAACATTTTGAAAAAAGGTTATTTTAAGTTCCTTTTTTGCCGAAATATTGTATTTAAAAATTTTTTTTGTCAAAATGTCCTTAAAACAATTTTATGCATGTATTCTAATCTGACACTAAATATCACGAAAATTATCCATTTATGCGTTTTTTTAAAATCACTGTTCCGAACGTAGTCGGATACCTTAAGCTCGAACACCCTGTATTTAGTAAACAGAATAAATTGAGAAAAAAAGAGATGTTTTCCTGATAAAAATTCAAAAACTCTTTGGATTCTTGATTGTTACAAATACCAATTCCCGAAGAATATACAGTCGAACCTTCATATAACGAACCTCTATATTGCGAATTTTTCTAGATAGCGAAATTTTTCCTGGAACCAAGAACATTTCACGATTTTCTTCGTTCTCCCGATAGTGAAGTGTATTTTCTGTATAACGAAATTTTTCTCTTGGTAGTCATTTTTTTTCTCCCTATTTTTGAAGTATTTCTGGACCTTTAGAGTTATTCTTTCTTTTTGAGCATTTTATGATGTTCATAAATCTTGAACTGGTTTTCTTAGGTGTCTAACTTGCCGAGAGCAATAAAATTCTAGGTATTTTATCCAAGAAGTGCAACCTTTAACCCCCATTGTCCTGTTCAATGGAAAATTCTTCGATATCCCCCTTTCACCCTCAGTGGAGTCTGGTGTCCTTGAACTTGTCTCCGTTCATTTGTAGTACTCATCAGTCGTACTGGTAGTTTCGTTTTCTATAGCTCGAAAATGCCAAAACATAAACGCTTGAGCATCAAAGAAAATTTTTAATTCTTCAAGAAGTGGATAAAGGCTCCAAGAAATATTTCTTTCATTTTTTTTATTGGCATGATATACAAAATAAATATATATTAATTTACACAAAAGCTGTGAATAATTCCTTTTTCTAAATATATCGTGTTTTGAATTTAAAATTTGTTTTATGTGGTTTTAAAGAAAATTGAAAGATGAACTTTTATAGAACGAATTTTCCATATAACGAACTTTTTTTCGGGATTTAGCGACTTCGTTATATAGAGGTCTGTCTGTATATGTTTTCTCATCCCCCCTTTTATTTTTTTTGGCCTTTGTTGACCATTTTTAAAACTCACATCAAAGATTCATTATAAATTCACTTATGCTCCCTGATTTATTTTATTGAAAAATAAAGATAATGATTTCATAAATCAGCAGTAAATTTTCTCTAATACATTTATTTTTTTAATAAACTATTTTTAACTATAGTTAATTGCTGTGGCCAGGTTTTTTAGTTTGAACTTTAATTATCTACTCAATAGAATCAGCAGTTCTAAGAAAAATTTTTTTTAAAAATTTTTTCCACTAATGAAAAAGAGCGTTTTTATTTTATATTTTCGTAAATATAGCTTAAAATCTTGACTTCAAATGTTGTTTTTTCCATCTTTTCTGTTTTCAATAGAAGTTGAGCTGTTGTAATTTAAGAACCCAGTGGTCTCATTAAATTTGAATAGAAGTGCGCAAACTTGAAAATGGAAAGATGAGTTTTTAATTATTTTCTTCCATTATTTTTTTTCCATCACCATTGTTTTTTATTTTATTACCAGGTCGAATTCTATAATTAATTTTTTCAGATTGATTACGGACAAGAAATTATGACAATATGCAATCCTTACTTCCTTTTGTTATGCTATTAATTTATAGGTTCTATAAGAACTTTTTTTATCTGTAGATTTTCTGTTTTTGAAAATTCTAACTTATTTTACAATAAATCAAAATTAATAAAGCATCAATTATATATATATATATATATATATATATATATATATATATATATATATATATATATATATATATATATATATATATATATAACACGTATTCGGTCCTAAGTCCGAAATTGCATTCTGACTCGCTAGGTTCTTTTTATAGTTCCTTTTTTAGTATTTTCGATCTTCATGTTTTGCTTTTATATTTTTATTACGTTATTTCTTGTTATGTTCATTATCTATTATTTCTGGTTTTTGAAATATTATACAAATTTATTATATATATATATATATATATATATATATCAGGTCTGAAAAGTTTAGCTTCAAAATTAAGTAAGCAATAAATAAAAATAGAGCGAACTCTTTACCATCGCGTAAGGATATGTGGGTAAATAAGCCTATTTAAAGGTGGAGCGAGCGCCGACGAAGAAGAACGCATATTCGAAAAGGCTTAGCTGGTGACTCCTTGTCGAATTGGTTGTTAATGTTCTACTCGGTTGCTCGCCAAAGGGCCTCTATGTTGGATTTTATGTGATTGAAGAGAAATAAAGAAGTTATTATATAGAAGGATGAATTCCTCATTTTACCAGCAGGCCTTTGGCCTGTCATATATATATATATATATATATAAATTTAAAGAATATGATAAAAATGAATTGTCTTGAAGTTGCATGTACTAAAACTTAAACTTTCTACTAGTTGTTATAATGTACTGCTTTGCTTGCCATCGGAAATACGATACATAGAAGTGAAATAATTACAAAGCCTTATTTATTTGAAGGCTTATTATTATAAAATATAAAGGCGAAACGACTTTGTGAAAGTCATGTTCAAGTTGAAGGACATGAAAAAATTAATATTTTGTCTTGTTGGCGAGGCTAGCAATAACTATAAGGCTTTGAGGTATCCGACTACCTTAAAATCATGAATTTTGTCAAAAAATTGACATATTTTTTTAAGGTTTTTTTATATGTCATCTTATTAGCTTTATAAAAATGCCAAGTTTTTTGTTTTCCATTCACTAGAACAAAAATTACAAGTGTTTTAGCTAAAGCAGATGCCACAACTTTAAGCAAGATGCCAAACTTTAAAATGCGTTTTACCCGAAATATGTCGTTTGAAGAAAATGATCAAACGGGGACAGAGATTGGTCAAAAAGTTTTGTAAATAATTAACTGAAATAGTTTGTGCATGTTCTGTGTAATAGTAGACGTGCTTTAATATTTAGATTTATCATTCACTGTTTTATTAATAAATTTACAGTCCCTTATGTGAATATAATCACTGTTTTTTAAGCAATTTCATATAATAACTCAGATAAAGTGCTCTAGTTTTTGTAAAAATTAAAATATATTTTACCCTGAAGGTCATTTAAAATGAATAGCAAAGTAACACATCACAATATTGAAACTTTGTTCATAAACTTTTTGTATAGAGTGGGCCACATTTATGTCCTTTTTGTGAATTTGTATCCATTTTTTTTTTTCATTTTAGAAATAATAATTTCTATTTCTCTTCCTAATTTTAGCATTTCTTTTCTTAAAGTGTACTAAATAAATCTAAAAACTACAAAAAATCCCCATATCTCCATTTTTTTATAAAAAAAAAGTTACCGCAAGTAATCAGATAGCGTAAGGCTTCTTCCGTGTGAGTCATTTTACTGCAACTAATGGACGAAGCAGACAGTCGGGATCTAGTTTTGGATAGTAATCACCTGGGTCCCAGCAATCATGGTTACTGTCCTGCTGCACTTCTCTCTCTCAAGCACTCAAAAACAACGTTCTCCTCCCACTAGTTGACTCAACTAAAATGAAATTGTGGAAGCTACGCCCTTCACAAGCGGCTACTTGAGTACTGAAAATGTTGAAAGCTACCAATTTATTAATAGATTTAATTTAATTGAGTCAACATTGTGTCCGAATGTGAAAGGAATTCTCTCCATACTTTACACAAGATCAGTGGTCAAAATTTTTTGATTCATAGAACCCTTAAAAGCAAAAGGTGTTTTAGGGGAACCGTATTTCACCCTACACATTCTCTATCAGAGAAAAATATATCTTAAAATAATATTTAAAGTATATCAGCTTGTTATATGTACTTCATGTAAAGACAATTGAAACAATTATTTTTGTTATTCAATTTTTTTTATAGTTTTAATATAATTTACTCATTAATACAGTGCTTCTCAAACTTTCGATACTTGCGACCCACTATTCAATCACAATTTTCATCGCGCCCCCCTCCATACAATAACAATCTATTGAATTCTATAGTACTGTACTTTGATATGCTACAGCTACAATAATGCTTTAAAATTTTGAGTGCCTCCGGCGTATATAAAATTCTCGCTCAACGAAAGCGTTAATTGCCCCGGACGTATATATACGTTTTACCGAAGTACAATCTTTTCTGTGCACTGCTATTCATAAAATTATTCTTTAGGTTTTAGAATGCAATAAAAGGACCGTGATATGTTTGCGAAAGATTTACTTATTTAAGAGAATTTGTTTATTTATTGCTTTTCTTCCTCCCCCAATGCATTACATACACGCACCTACGTGGAAAACGGAGGCATTGGGGAGCGAATCGCGTAACTCTTAATCGGAAGTTAAGGCACTGATTATAAACCGTACGAATGATCGAGATAAGAGTTAATTTTTGTATAAAATTTTATATATGACAAGCCCATGGGGTCACAGGTAATTATTAATGAGATCAATAGCAATTACTAAACTTGTTCTTAACTTAGTATTGTTTAATTAATTATAAAATACATTGTGCGGTACTGATACATTTATAAGTACATTACATCAGTGTAAATGTGTATTTTATTTTTTATTATGTATAAAAATGTATTTTGTTTGTTTACTTTCAGTAAATTAATTTTTTAAATAATATTTTGTTTTGACTTTTCAATATGCTCACGCCCCCTGGGGGACTCGCCCCACAGTTTGAGAAACACTGCATTAATATTAATTTATGCTGTAGGTGTCACCTACACATACATTATAATTAGTAAGTGAGGTATGTGCTTGCATTTTTTTTACACGAACTGTCGGTGTCTAGGTTTATTGAAATGATCAGCAGTTGTATTTGGTGTGTTTGTTGTAAATTTTGTTTATATATCTACTCACATGTACATTGTTTGGAATGACATTAAAATGTATATAGCTGTGTGAGAAATCTTGTGCATTTTGTTTGAATTTTCAACCAAAAGGTTAAGAGCTGTCCTTGCTGAAATTTAGATTTCGATGTCGAATTTGTTGACATGCCTGTAAGTTGCTCCCTTTCTTTCATTACAGTTATTTTATACCATAAATTAAGGAAGGTACATTTTAACTCAGAATACTACTTAGTTTTGCAATACATTGTAAGTCAGCGATTCTCAAACTGTAAGGTGCACCCCACTAGGGTGTGATAACTCAACGTTAGGGGTGTAAGCTTATGAAAATAAAAGATTATGTAAGAAAATATATTAATTTAATGAAAGGAAGCAAACCAAAATCCATTCATACTTTATAAAGAATAAAATATGTATTTATACTGATATATTACACTTATAAATGTAGACCCGGAAAAATAACGTAATGCTTAAGTAATTTACTTAAAATATCTATTACTTAGCCCAGTGGCTCAATGGGTAGTGCATCACGCTTCTACACCTCAGGTCCGAGGTTTAAACCCGGGGTGGCAAGAGATCAACTTTACTTTTTACCGGGGGTCGAAATTGAGTCCCAAATTTTTGCTTGAGTTTAACAGGGGGGGTTTCGCGTCAGACGCCCAAAATTGGGTTTGGGACATTGTATGGCCCCAGGATTTTCCCCGAAACATTGAGTGTCCCTCAGTAACCTTTGGGCCCCAAGGGGGCCCCCAATGAGTTATTTATTACAAAATTAACATGTCAAAAAAATTTTACCTTTTTGATGAAGTTTTTTACAATCAAGATTTATGCAGTTTTATGGGAAAGAACATCCTTTGTATCCGTATTTTTTAATATAGGGGGTGGGGGGAGATGAAAATAATGTTTGGGAGAGGGTCAAATATTGAAAGTGTGAAAACGGTCTAACGTCATCAAAAAAACACAAAAATTTCCAAAAATCCCAATCGGTTGATTCAGAAAAATAAATTCACATGAAAAATAAACGTTGGGAAACGGTTATGACGAACACCCAGTGGTTACACTTAAATCTGAAAAAAAAAATTTACCCCAGATTACTACTTGAATTAATTTCGTTAATTTCTTTCGACACGCGGACAGATTTAAATTTCGTTAACAAAGTAGCACTGCCCCTTTTTTGCTGGGATCCACATCTTTACAAATTTAGTCAAGTAAAAAGTTTATCGTCTGTGATTAATAATGTGCGAAATTACGGAATCGGACTGACCTATCCACGGATGAACAGTTCATTACATTCTTTGGTATTTCCGAGTAATAAGCCCCCTTTTGGATATTTTTGCTGACCCCCTGTATTTTACTCGAAAAAATATAATTTGATATTTCTGACAATTTTTCAAAAAAAAAATTTTGAAAGTTTTTTTTAAAAAACGTCCATTGAAGAGTTTACTAATGTAAAAACCGGGGAAAAAAGAACCAATGGCCGCACAAAATTTTGGAGTCTACGATAAAAACTGTTAAATTTTTATTTCAAAATAAAAAAGTTCACTATAAGTATTAGAATAAACGCAGTGATCAGTCGCGTTTTTACTGCTTAAGAACATTTAAAGTTTAAGTAAAGCCTCCAGACACAAATAAAAAAAAATTATCTTCAAAGGGATTCAATGCTTTTGATGCTAAATTGCAAAATTTTGAAACGAAAACAAGAAACTACTATTTTTCCGAACTTTGAAAAAAACAGATGAAAAAGTTATTCAAGAATTTTTTCGATAATTTTAATGTACCCTGATGGGGCTTCATTTGTTAAACTGAACTTTTCCCCAAATTGATTGGAAGAAAAGAAGAATTTTGGAAAAAAACTTCTTTGTGATTTCCAGTCAGTTCAATATGGTTCAAAAAAATTTTTTAAAACAAGAAAATGTTAATTGATTGCAGAAAAAATTTAAAAACAATATAAGAAAAAAAAGCATAACGAGATTTTGGAAACATGGAATTTTCGGTCCAGATACATTTAACTTTTTTAAAAGCTGGTCATGTTTTTTATAAATTTTCATCTAATACCCGAGAATCATTATTTTCAGTGGAAAACATTTAAACCACTTAGAAAACCATTTGACAAGAATCTAAATCAGGGGGCTTCAAAAGTAACATTTTCAACCTAATGAAAATATTTTCACGATCGAAAAAAAAGGTACTAATTTCTAATTTAAAAAACGTTATCCAAAAAAAAATTTTTTGCCTTAAAAAAATGTACTTTTTTTAAAAGTAAAAAAAAGTTCGAGTGGTTAGTGTTTTTAAACTTATTATTTCCCAAAACCCAAGTCAAAAAATTTTGCCGTCATACCCCCCCCAAACACTTTTTAGAAAAAAAAGGCACGTTGATCCAAAAAAGGGTTCACCACCCGGTATAAGCCATTACCACAGTGACTATTATTAATTTCCTAACTAGAGACTCTGTATCCTGGAAAAAAAACCCCGATAGGGGTCCGGTCACTAAAACTTTAAATTACCTTAATCAATAGTATAATAAACTGAGAATAATGCAATTCAAACAAAAAATGGGTTAAATTTTTGCCCTCCATTCTAATAACTTTCTGGAATGTAAATTCAGTATAAGCTATTAGGGTGGGTCTAATAAAGTGACTAAGTTGTTTAATCAAATAAACATTTTAAAATTTACGTGTTTAAATTTACACATAATAAGCGATGCCAAAAAAATATTTTTTTGAAAAAGTAAAATTTCCCTTTCAATTGATGAGCATCTTAATAAGTTCAGTTATACTTTTGGGGGAAAAAATGAAGTTTCCTTTTTTAACTGGTAAGGTTTATAATTTTCTTAAAATACGGAAATTTATGTCCAATAAAAAAAATTTCTCTTAAATTTTTGCAGGTTCGAAAAAAGTTGTTTTAAAAAGGAAATTTTTTTTCCTTTTTTCCTTTAATGGGGGCTATATTGTTTTTTTTCCTTTTGCGGGCCTTCCCTCGGGAGTTGGTATCTTTTTTTTTATTTCGGCCCATGTAGGCGATGTTCCAAGTAATTTTGGCCGTTTGGGCCCCAAAACAATCCACCTGAGCTCTGATGATGGGAAATGGAATTTTGGGTTTTTAATTTTTCCCGGGGACAAACCAAACGGCACCCCGGGAAGCAAAAAATTTTTTTGAAAAAAAATTAAATTGTGACATTATGAGATATGTTTGAATATTTAAAATATCTAAAAGAAAATAACATAAAAAATATTGCAATTATATTATGAGTTTATTATATTAGTAAGCTTTTTTTGTTAAAGAAACTAACTATTCAAAGATTATTTTTCTATGTCTAAGAAATAAATCCCAATAAAGTAGAAAAATTTCTAAAGAAATAAGAACGGAAACACAAATTACGTAAATGCTGTATATGGTTGACCAAAATAAATTAAAAAAAAAACCCCTAAAAAATTCCACAGATGGTTTCTTTACGGTTTTGAATTAAATATCTGTTAAATATACATGAGAAAAACCGTGAAGAATTTGGGACGCATATTTACGATGATTGAAACACTCGTTTTTTTAGGCTATTTTTATTATCGCTTAGATTATAGGAGAATTCGATGTTGGAACTTGAAATGAAGCTCATAATCTCTCGCGCTCTTTAGAACACCATACCTGCTGTCAAATCTAAAATTAAGTAAGATTGAAGACTAAGGAGGAAAATAGTTGTCTGGAGATAAAATATGCGAAGAAATTGATTTTTTAAAAGATGAATAGAGGTTTCTCCAATGAGAGGTTGAAAGACAAGGGAATTTAAAATCAGCTAATGTTGTATTTAGATGTTTATACTTTTTATAAAATTTATCTACGAGAGTAGGATAAGCCTTACACACACTCACACACTGAGAAAATTAATGTCATTGTGGTAAAAGCGTGGGGTGCCTTGTATTACATTTTTATACTGACTGTATTTCGGAATACCACTAGTTAGAAATTATAACAACTCATATCGAGAAATTTATATATAATATCATCATTCATATGTATCATATATTCATTAATTTTCTCGTTAATCATTTTATTTTTATATTAACAATTATTTTTTACTTCTTAGTTAGATTAACTGTAAAAGAGTGTTCTTAGGTTTTTTAAAATTGTAACTTTTTTTTTTTATTTATTAGTTCGTTTAACTATAAAAGAATGTTTTTAGTTAGTTAATCTATATAGTTTGCTGTTACTTTTTCATTCGATTAACTTGAAAAATCTTATTTTTTTGTTTTTTTTAAAAACTATAATTTATTCATTCATTGTATTTCTAATAACCATAAGTGTTTTCGCTTTAGGGTTGTAATTTAATCATTTAATCGCTAAACTGGAAATGAGAAATCGTTAAACCTGATGATTCTGATCAAGATAATGAAATAAAAATATTAAATTATTGTATTGTCATCGGTCCTTGACAAGTATGCAAAATTTCGAACTATTCTGACCTTTTAAAGAGGGTAAAAATTGAGTTCAAAGATTCCGTTACTAACAAGTGTGAAGTTTAAAAGCTTGTGTGTGTGTTAAAAAATAGTGCGAAGACTTTCAAATTGAAAGTAATAATAAATTTCTTCCATCTTTGCATTCTGTTAAGTATTAAGTATGTGCAACAACAACAAAAAAAACCCGTGCTTTTACTGGAACATTTGGGCAAAAAAATTAACCACTTAAGGGGTTAAGCTTATATGCTGAGAAAAATGGGGTTGTGTGTCTGTTTGAAAGTTAAGAACAGTAATTTGAAAATCTACGACATTTTTTTCGACATGTTTCCATATGTTTAATTTATAATTTTTTCTTTGTTATATAGTCTAAAACGGCGTTTCTCAAACTGTGGGCTGATCATATGGAAAAGTCGAAAATAAAAGATTACTTAAGAAAATTATTAATTTATGAAAAATAAACAAAAGCAAAATACATTCTGACATAATAAAAAATAAAATATACATGTATATTGATATAATGCACTTCTAAATAAATCAGTACTGCGCAGTGTATTTTACAATTAATTTAACAATACTAAGAACAAGTTTAAAAATTACTAGTGGACTCCATGTGGGCTTTTAATATATAAAAATGAATAATTAAAATTAATTATTATTAATTACAAATTTACAAAAACTAATATTTATCTTGATAGTTTGTACGGTTTATAATTAATCCCTTAACTGCATGCTAAAAGTTAAGCAAATCGCTCCCGAATGCCACCGTTTTCCAAGTAGACGCACGTGTGTGATATATGGAAGTGGTGGTGAAAAGGAATAAATAAGCAAATCCTCAGACATAAGTGAATCCTTCGCAAACACTCTCAAGGACATTTTATTGCATTCCAAAGCTTTCGGAATAATTTTATGGATAGCAGTGCACAGGAAAGATCATACTTCCGAAAGACGTATATATACGTCAGGGCAATTATCGAATTCATTAGCGAGACGTTTATATACGTCGGTGGCTTGAAAGAGGTCGAAGTCGCGTTGTAGCCTTAGCGTCAAAGTGTAGTATTATTGAATTCAATACATTGCTATTGTATTGAGGGGGGGCAATGGAAATTATGACTGATTATTGGGTCATTAATATTAAAAATTTGAGAAGCACAGGTCTATAAAATCCTTAAATAAAATTTAAAATGTGTATTTTTAGAAAACAAGTGTCTTTTCTTTTGTAAACACCTTAATGATGAGATTATTTAAATAATGAAATATTGTTATTCTTTAGAAAAAACCAACACATCGCGAGATATAAATGAAAAGTAGAAAGAAATATACTGCTGTTTTTTAATTTAATTTTTTTTCATAAAAATACCAGTTCAAAAAGAAGCTATTTCCGGAACGTATTTGTTTCACTGTATGCTTCGGTTAAAATGAATGTAGCGGATTCAAAGAAATTTATAACATTCTTTTTTCTTCCCGGAGACGCATTTAGCAAAGTATAAAATGGAAAACGCGTTACGAATAAATGAGAATGCATTTATCTTAGTGTAAAGTCACACAGGAATTAAATAAAAGACAGGCAAACCATTATTAATGAAGTTCTAGGAAGCTTTGTGAAAAAAAAACGAAAATAAACGTAAAAGCTTTCTTATGAGAAACTCGAAAGTGGAATTGCATTTCTTTGAGAGACATGAATTATACACAAAACATTGCCTCAAAGTGCATATAAAGATTTAAAAATAAAAATATTCGTGGTTGTTAATTTGTTCTTGTTTGTAAAAGAAGTTATTTTTTTCTTTCCTTGTTATTGTGCTCTTTCACTGTTTAGAACATACTTTTAAAAACTTAGTAAATTAAATTAAAATGCGATCTAAAAATAACTTCATGTCATTCTTCAAGGACGATACGGTAGAGTCTATTATTAAAGAAATATGTTTTAACCACAACAAAGGATTTACTATTACAACACTATACAAGGATACTATTTACAATAATTAAATAAAAAGTATGCTGTATGATTTAAATAAAAATCTATGAAATTTTTTAAAATTCCAAAAGAAGATTCTTAATTTTTTTTTGCTTATTATTTTAAATAATAATAATAATAATAATAATAATAATAATAATAATAATAATAATAATAATAATAATAATAAACAACAAATAATTAATTTTACAATTTTAGTAATAATTAAATAATTAATTTTATAATTTTAGTAATAATTTAATAATTAATTTTATAATTTTAGTAATAATTTAATAATTATAGTAATAATCTAATAATAATAACAATAATAATAATAACAACAAAAATAATAAATTTTTAATTTTAGTAATAATTTAATAATTATAATAATAATCAAATGATGATAATTATAATAATTCATAATATAATATTATTACTAACAATTATGTTTATATTTTTATAATATTAATAATAATAATAATAATAAGATTGATTTCATAATACTAACAATAATAATTAATTTTATAATGTAAATAATAAGTAAAACGTAAATGCATTAGTAATTACATAAAGAGAGGACGCCGTATGATTTAAATAAATAAGAAGTGATGAAGTGATTTTAAATTTGTTACTACTCTTACAATAAATGACGTCCACATACATAAAATTTAACTTACAAGAACTATGCCAAATTGTGTGCAACAAAATTTAGTATATATTTTGCGAAAACATTATTGAAATTAGAAGAATAACTGTTGGTTACAAATGCCTATTAGAGATTTCTTAAAAGTAAATGCACTCTAAATTCAGCAATTTTTTTTATTATTAATTACTACTGCCTTGTAAAAAGAAAATAAAGAAAAATTTGACGTAATAGAAATAAAGCTTTATCTATAAAATGAAAACACACACACGCACGCAAGTGCACACACCTAACGATTCGTTTTTGTTTCCGGATACAATTAGTCTAAAAAAAATTAAAAGTAAAATTTAAACTTAAAGTAAAGTTTTTATTAGCTTAAAAGATTTAAATATCAATGGATATATAATTTATCATCGCTCTGGATTTTTTTTTAACTTAGAGCTTTCGAATTTTATGGAACAATAGATAAATTTATAATTATATTAATAGTCAATAAATTTATAATTATATAATATATATTATTAAATATATAATTAGATATAATTTTTTATAAAAACTACATTTACTTTAAAAACTGTTTTTTTTAAATATTTAAACCTCTTTTCATTAAATTAATTGTACTCTGTCTTTAAAACAAGCGTAAACCTTTTTAAATAAAATTTTTGTTGTATTTTTAATATAGGTGCTACACAAATTTAATGAAGTTAATATGTTCCTCCCAAATATATTTATTTTTAGTAACGTATTTTCATATAAATGCTTTCTTACAATTTTATATTAGCTTAATATAACTCAGAAATAATTTAATTCTAAAATTCTCAGAATTTTGTACAGACTGTAATTTCTTTCTCTCGAAATCTATTTCAATAAAAAAAAATTTTTTTGCTTCGAACTTGTTCGCCAAACGAATACACAGAGAAATTTAAACCCCTTTTCCCTTTAAAAGGGGAATTTAAATTTAAAAAAAATGTTACATTAACTTTACAAAAATAATTATTAAACTTTAAAAAATTATGTATTCAAAAATATTTTTAAAGAAAGCATATGCAATTTTATTAAATTTTTTTCTATTTGGGACACTTTAATTAAAGTCTTTGAAGTATATTTACATATTTATTTCACGATAAAAAAAAAAATGGATAATAAAGTAACGAAATAAATAATTTCTTTAAAAAAAGATATAAATGTTTGTATAATCTATTTTTTTTATTTAGACGATGACGCATAACCTCTTTTTCTTCTGTCCCATCACTTTATTTTAATTTGCGCTACGAATTAAAAAAAAACACTTTGTATTCATTTTAATTTTTCCCACTTATTGAATGAATTTATTTTTGAAGCTTGAATTTATACATTAATTAATTTGCATAAAACAGACATTTTTTTTTCGGGAAATAGTTTTTCAATTTAAAATATAAAACAAAAAGTATGGAATTCTTTTTTTTTTAAAAAAAAAAAGTTAATGAGGTGCTTTTAAAAGAAAAAGATTAGTTTCAGAAACCTAATTAAAAATTTTAATTAAAATGTTTATAAAGATTTTAGTCTGGGTAATTTAGATCATAAATTTTTTTTATTTTAAAAAAGGGAAACCAATTATCGTTTAAAAGAAGGGAAAAAAAAGTATAGAATGACGTATATCAGTCGATTTTTTTCATGATATTTATGTCACTTAGATTAGAATATATGTATAAAATTGTTTTGGAATTTTTAGAAAAAAATTTTTTAAATAAATATTTTTGGGAAAACTAACTTAGAATAACCAATTTTAAAAAGTTCTCCTTTTTTAAAAAATGCTTCAAAATAAAATATTTTCTGCTTATATAAAAAAAAACTTTTCCAGAGATCTGAACTATTTTGTTTGAAAAAATTTAATTATTTTCGAGTTAAACCCAAAAAATAAATTTTCGGCTTTTTTTCTTGAAATTTCTCCTGTTTTAATAAAACATGGGTAAGCCCACTCGTTTTATATTTCAAAATTTTACTTGAGCCTCTGTACAGAGGTCTGAGCTTTTATACAGGCAAAATATTATATAATAGACGCATTTTTTTACAAAAGGAGACTATTTTTAAAAAAAGAGTCATTCTATGTTCATTTTTTTTTAAAATATTGTAATTTAAATAATTTTATTGAAATAATATTCTTAAAATAATTTATATATATTTTCTAATCTAATGAAATTAATATCATAAAATTTTCCATTTATACGCTTTTTTCAAAATCACGGTTCCAAACGTATGGATACTTTAAAAAATATATAATATAACTGTTAAAAATTTTTGAAAATAAGGAGAATATAAGTTGTGCATGTTAAATTTTATCGAAATAATAAACTCGGGGTAGCTATAAACGATGAATATCTTTTTAAAAGGATTAAAAACCCCAGATTTTAATTAGCGTAGCAAGGGTCTTTTTTACCAAATTTATACTTTTTTTATCATTCGAAGCTAGAGGTTTTATCGCATTTTTTTTTTCCAGCTGATTTCGCATTCCAGTATGTACGTAGGGGCATTAATTAGTTTTCCAGTACGTACGCATTTAAAACCCATATACCTAGTCCTTTTGCACATTTTGTGTTTTTACATTTTGTTTTCTCTGAATAGAAAGAAACAAATTAGTCTTAGAAAAAATTTGATTATTGCCAATTTTAATTAACAAAATTTAATTAATAACAATTTTATTGATAGAAATTTTTATATTAATTTTGGGCAAACAGTGCTAAAAGTTTCTTCATCAATCTAAAAAAATAAAAGAAAAATTTTAGAATAAGTCAATGAAAAAAAAAACACTTTCAATCACAAATATTAAAAAATGAAACAAATTAAACAAGATTTTCAAAAGGAGCGCACCCCTAGTAGGGGGGATAACTCTAAAAGGGGAAGCATACAAAAAATCGAAAAAAAAAGATTATTTTAAAAAAATTAAAAATTTTCAAAATAAGCAAATACATTCTATAATAAAAATAAAAATTTATACTGATATAACAAATTTTTAAATAAACGTACTGCATACATTGTATTTCCTAGTTAAGAAAACTAAATTAAGGAAAACTTTAAGACACACACACACAATTACCATTGACCCCATAGGTTATATATAGAGTTATATGCAAAAATTAGCACTTATCTTGATAATTTGTACGGTTTATCATTATTCCCTTATATGTTGAATTAAAATTACGCGATTCGCTTACCAACGCCCCCATTTTCCACGTGTCGCCCGTATGTGATGTATTGGGGGAGGTGGAAGAGAAAAGGAGTAAATAAGCAAATCCTCTGAAATAAGTAAATCTTAAGCAACACTGTAATGGTTATTTTATTGCATTCCAAAGCCTTTAAAATAATTTTATGGATAGCAGTTCACAGAAAAGATCGTACTTCGGAAAGATGCATATATACGTCAAGAGCAATTAACACACTGGTTGAGAGAGACGTTTATATACGGGGCATTTTGGGTTTAAAATCAATTGTATTTAGGTCAGTATTACTGAATTTAATAAAATGTTTTTGATGGGAAGGGGTGGGGTGAAAAAAAAGATTGAATATTGGGGTTTCAAATATTGAAACTTTGAGAAACTTCGGTTATGCAAAATTTTTATAAAATAGAATAAAAAATGTACTGGGGATCCTGTCCCTAAAAAATCCTAATCAGGGGTTTAAATCAATGTTGTTGCTTTTGAAACTTCAATTAATGTAGATTTTGTCCTTTTTTTATCATTTATAATTCTACTTGTGAACCCGCATTCATTCAAAAAATTTGTAATGCATAAAAGAGATATAAAATAAACTGC
>BMAV01007432.1:9683-30741 GCA_019973955.1 Trichonephila inaurata madagascariensis
AAGTGCTTCATGTACTCCATCGAGTGGCAAAAAAGAGGTTTGCCTCACGTGCACTTACTGCTGTGGTTGATGGAAAAATTACGCCCAAGCCAAATTGACGAAGTCATAAGTGCGGAGATACCAAACCCAGAAACTAATCGAAAGCTCTATGATACTGCAATCAAAATATGATATATTAATGCATAGTGATGACGGATTTAGTGTCCTTGTGGTGCACTAAATCCGTCATCACTATGCATGAAGGAAGGAAAATGTTCCAAAAAGTATCCAAGGGGGCTTTTAAAAGATACTAAAACCAACGACAAAGGCTATCCTCTGTACAGGCGTAGAGCACAGGAGATGGCGGTCGTACGATAACTAAAAAAAACAAGGAGGAAAACGATAATTGTTAAGTAAGTAGGAAAAAATTCTGCCATCTACAAGCTATTCTGGAGTGCACTGCAAAAACCGTGAGAGTTACACATATATAATCACGTAAGCCCGCGACAGCATATATTTATCTTTTATGTGTGAAACAAAACTTTCCCTTTTTATTTTGTCCACGTCAGGCGCCAGTGCGATCTCGCTTCTAATTTATTGCTTTAACATAAAAAAATACAACAGAAAGTATAATATAAACGTATTAAACTTCCAGATATGAATTATTTACACTATTTTAAGCGCTCACAAAATTTGTAATAATGTGTTATTTTGCTGAGCAGAGATCAGTTTAGGAAGGTGTTTTCAAAAATTGACTCACAAGAGAGTTACGGGGAGTTATAAAAAAAATAGTCTTTCTTGTCAGCTATTAGATCTACAGCCTTCAAATTTAAGAAACCTCGTTTTTTTTTTATTCAGATGAGATATGCAAAAGGCATTTTTTTTTTGTTTAATTTGCAATTCACGTAAAATTAACTCATTAAAAATTTCTTTATCCTTCAATCTGTATTGTTTAATTTTTCAATTCACCCGTGCAAAGAACGGGTATACCGGCTAGAATATATATATATATAATCAAAAGAAATAAAAAATATCAATGAATAAAAAAAGGGCCAAGTAAAATACGTAACAAGATTGATGATTCATAGCAGAAAAATAAAAACTTTCAGGTAATAATCAAAAATAACTCATTTTAACAGATTCATTAGATTATGCAGTTCATTTTAAAAGGACTTCAAAAATTATATTTATTAGGAAAACAGTTTTTATAAATGCACACAGTGTGCGCGTACACATACATGTTGTAACGTCCCGGTGGATGCTGGTGGGGTTCGAGTGAAGATTAACCATAGTAATTCAACCCTAATTCAATCACATTAGAAAACGTAAGGGAAAAATGCATTTAAAACATGAAACCCGAGGAGCAATCATTTTGTAGTAAATTAAATATCGTAGAAATACACACTTTTTAGGGGAACGCTCTTGATTCCAATACTTGGATTATATATATATAACTGGGCTAACTATACGAACTCCGATCGCTATCTTATTCACGCTTCAATATTCACTTTCATCCATCCCCACGTACTCTACTGCAAATACTTAAATAGAAGTTCTAATTTGCATAAATCCCGTCTTCTTCACACAGAGAGTTTTTAAACTGAAAGTACAGTTAAAAAGATTAATTTTACCCAATAGGCTTATTAGTAGAATCGCGGAGAGACCCGTTACAACCTTCCCTGTAAAGTAGACGTGATTTATAGGATCAGGAAATTTCCATAAAACCCTAAATTTACCCTGATTCCGGACTAGTTACGCACTTGCGAGAATGCGCAAAAAAATTCAACTAACATATATATTTCTTATCTTAAATTTAATTTATTACTTCCAAGTGCATTCTTTTTACAATATAACATACAATTACACTCTATTCGGACTTGGACTAGGGGAAAACCCCCACTTCTTGAGGAAAAATCCCCAGCCGTGTACCACAGAATAATAATCAATTACAGACTTATGAGCCCCATGTTGCTGATGTACTTTGTTCACCTCTAACAGTACTTGCTTCTCAGCTACGACATTAGGGTCTGAAATGGAAATAGGACCACTAACGAACCATAACAGCATCCTGCATCTGAACATTTAATATTAATTCAACATCAATACATACGGTTACTGTTACGAATGCAACCTGATCGGCAAAGGCCAGATCAAGGCCCATGAAATTCATCATGGTAAAGGGCTAAGTGACGCCTGTCTTTCTGAGAATGAATCGGATGGTGGTTAGTTGTCTTGCTCTAATTCCGATTCCGATGAAGACCTAAGATTGAATGAAAGTGACTGCAAAGAATTTGAAGAAAGTGCAGATGCAATTGATAATATTCTAGTAAATCCTGATATATAAGTCGCTAGGGATTTCATGCTGCATAACAGTAATGTTCCTGGCAGATTTGAGAACTCGAAATGTCTTACGACGAAGCAGTGGTCCAACAAGCGTTGCAAAATATGATATCAACGTCAGTTTTTTTATGATGTTAAAGGTCATAATATATGAAAATTACATGAATATTAAAAAGTTTTAAAACTAAACCCTAGTGAACATACCCCTGCATTTATTTAGTTAAAACAATTATTTCATATATTTTACATCGCGGTGTTGAACTGACACCGGAGGACATTTAATGGTAATCAAAATCTCGGACGTTCTACTGTTAAGAGTCGACAAATATTGAAAATAAAATAGCAGGTCGTCTATCATTTTTAAATCATGGGACCAATTCTCACAAACCGCCGCATTAACTGAATTATCTTCGGGATTTTCCAAATATCGATAAATACGACACAACTCAGGATCCCTTCTCTGTTCTTCAATAAGCTGCTCCCTAGACGACAACGCCACCACATTTTGAGACCCTTGTCGATGCTCCCATACCACATTATACTCTGCCAACTTAAGGGTCCAACTCACCATCCTGCTGGACGACACATTTTTTTTCCATGTGTCAGCTTTGTCAATGCTGCGTGGTTCGTAATTACTTTGACCGGTAATTGACCTAAATACGTCCGAAACTTATTTAATGTCCAAATGACCACCAAGCACCCTTTATATAACAGAATAATTCCTCTCCGACTTACTCAACGTCCGGGACGCGTATGCAATAGGTCTATTTTGCTGCATCAACACCGCACGAACACCTACTGCACTCTCATCCATATACAATTCAAACTGGTTCTCAAAATCTGGCAATTTCAACACTGGTGCCTCCATTACTGTCCTCTTTATCGCCTCAAATGCTGCCTGCGCTTCCGTGGAACAAATAAATTTAACTCTCTGTCTTTTTAATTCATACAACGGCTCACACATTTCCGCATAATCATTTGAGTCCTAAAAGAATCCTTGCTACCTCATGTGCATTCTTCGGAGGTTTCACCTCCGCAGTCCCCTTCACCTTGGAGTCATCAGTTCTGACACCCTGATTACTGATCACAAGACCCAAATACTTCAACTTCTCACACGCGAAGCGATTCTTTTTCTGGTTAAGAATCAAACCGGCTTCCTGCAACGATCGAAAAACTTCCCTTAAATGCTCAACCTGCTACTCAAAGGATAGACCTCTATTACAATGTCCTTCATGTATACACTAACAAACTTCCCAATTATTGGCTTCAGGATAATGTCAATCGCCTTCTGAAAATACTCCGGAGAGACCAAATGGCTTCCTCGTAAATGCATATGCACCACTCTTTTTAACAAAGGCTGTTTTCGGGATGTCCCTGGAATTCCCCGCTAACTGAAGACATCCCGATCTAAGATCTAGAGTTGACATAACCCTATATGAGGAATATTCGTAATCAAATCATCTATGAATGGCAGTGGATACCGGTGATATTTAGTTATCTCGTTTAACGCGGTGCGAAACGGTAAGCCTCAGGCGATTCTGGTGGCAGCCCATTACTTTCGCGGCACAACACTACCTGTGATGAATTTGGGAGACTGAATAGGGATGATCATTCCCTCTTCCAGCATCTGTTGGCATGATAATCGGTCATTTTCTGTTCTGTTCTATACGGCCTCGATGCCACTGGCGTATTATCACCCGTATCGATCTCATGATATTAAACATGGGTAAGCCTTGGCTTATCCGAAAATGGCCCTCCAAAACTCCTAAATAATACATGCAATTTCTGCTTCTGATTTTCATCCAAACTTATGCGAGATACATCAACCTCTACTTGCTCATCTATCCCCGTCTTAATCTTCGAATCCGGAAAGTTTCCTGATCGATATCTAAAGATATTTTCGTGGCCTTTATGAAAACCACCCCTAACACTCACTGATACTGCGTACCCTCAATGATGTGAAAACACCACTGCTTTGTAAATTCGCAAATCCTTACTTGGAACTCAACCCCAAACCTTGGAACTCCCTAAATTTACGCACTTTGCACTCTGCGCTGTGATTACCATTGCATCAGACCTTTTCTTTGGTCAGAAAGAAAAATACGACTTAAATACTTCAGCGGAAATAAATGACTTCTCAGCCCCAGTATCCCATAAAGATTTGATAAAAGTATCTAGTAATAATATCTGTTTATACGGCATGTCCACTGGACTTAACTGTATGGCTTCGATCACAATTGGAGTGGCCACGGTAGCCTAGCGGTCAAGGTTTCGGATCATTGCTGGCTTGTCATGAGTTCGAGTCTAGTGCCACTGAAGACCCCGAACGTCCTCCCGTTGGTGTGGTGTGGTAATTAGGAGAGGGGTGCCAGCTCAGATGTCGTCCACGTCACTTCACCATGGTTCGAAATTACGTGGTCCGTCGCCAAAAGCCCCCGTGTAGCTGAACAGTGTGACGTTAATATTCAATCAAGCTACTGAAGACCCGCCGTGTAGGGCAGCGATGCACGTTAAATCTGTCGAGAGCTAAAACGTCCTTCCGTTGGTGTTTTGTGGTAGTTAGGAGAGGAGGGTACAAGCTCAGGTGTCGTCCTCGTCATTTGACCATGGTTCAAAATGACGAGGTCCGTCGCCAAAAGCCCTCGTGTAGCTGAACAGTGTGACGTTAATATTCACTCGATCACAATTGGAGGGTTTCGGCGAACCTGAGGTTAATGACCTCCTTCACGTCGACCGCTCAACAGTTTAAATTCCTGCGAGCTTCTCTAACATTTCGGGCCTCCTGATTCTCGGATCCCCAATCAGCAGAACCATTTCTGACCAACCGATTCTGAGATTCTAGATCAGCAGAACCACTTCCAATTCTCGAATCCCCGATTAACAAAACCACTGCTATACCTGTTACCATTCGAATCACTGTTTACAACTCTTGCATTAAGGTATCCGACTACTTGCGACAGCTTTTTTTTGGAGATATGGGGATTTTTTTTTGTGATTTTTAGATTTATTTAGTATATTTTAAGGAAAAATTCGCAAAACTGAAAAACAAAATTTACTATTATTAAAAGGGGGGAAAAAATCGGTGAAAATGTATAAAAAACATAAACGGGTCCCACCCTGTAAAAAAAATTTTTGAACAAATTCTCAATTTTTCAATTTTAATGTGTTACTTTGTTATTCATGTTTGAAATAACCTTCAGGATAATAGATATTGTAATTTTTACAAAAACTAGAGCACTCTATCTTAGTGACTATGAAATTGCTTAAAAAAATAGTGATTATATTCACATAAAGGACTGTAAATTTTGAAATAAAACAGTGATTGATAAATCTGAAGGTCAAAACTCTTCTACTGTTTTACAAAACATTCACAAAAAATTTCAGCAAATTATTTTCAAAGCTTTTTTGAGAAATCACTGTCCCCGTTTGAGTTTTTCGAAAAAAAACCACATTTCGAGTAAAACGCATTTTAAAGTTTAGCATGTGTAAAGTTATGGCATCTTCTTTTATTAAAACTATTGTAGTTTTTGTTCTAGTGAATGTAAAATAAAAATCTTGTATTTTTATTAAGCTAATAAGATGACCTATAAAATAAAATCATTAAAACATTTTGTGAATTTTTTAAAAAAAATCATAATGTTAGGGTAGTCGGATACCTTAAATTGCCTATTTAGAACACCTTGGGCCGTGGGTAGCCTAGCGGTTAGAGTATCAGACTCCAGACCGAAAGGCCTGGGTTCGATGCTCGATGCCACCAAATACCCTCCGAGTACGTGCTCGTTAAATCAGTGGGTCCGAAGTCTTGTGGGCTGAATCACGAGTGCAGGGGACTGGAGAATATTTCCCTCCCTTTCAGTTCCATGCCTAAATTGTGGAGGTGGAGATCAGTGGTGTCGCCATCTATCGTCTCTTCGGAAAATTCACCGAGCTAATTCGTACTGTTACCTGTATGGTGGCCAAGGCTAAAATGACAGGCCAACATCTAGCCCCTTGCCACGATGAATTTCGTGGTCCTCGATCTGACTACGTCAGACAGGTGGCATTATAAAAAAAACAACAACACCTCTATCGCTCCAGTTGTCATCTACATGCCTGTAGAGTGACCTCCTACTCGGATCCCATTCTTGCCGTCTAACACCACTACTCGAACTTTCGGTCAACACGTGCTGTTCTTGATATTTCGCTAACAATTGAAAAAGCTGAGTCTTATTCGTTGGGTTTCGAACCTCCTGATAGTTAATCACCTGTGGAGCAATCTAATCACTACACTAATTATCATACCTTCTTCCGTCATCCCCAAATCCAACTGCTTTTCGATTTTAAGTAATTTATACACAAACGTCTGATGGTGACTGACCTCTAGTTTGCTTAGACCCATAAAGTTCAGCCTCTAACTCCGATCTATTTGTGACCATAAGAAAGTCAATGCCTCCTTTAGAAGTGTAAAATCCGTCGCTGCCTCAGTCACGTAGGTATATCCTATCACCTCAAACCAATCCTGTGCCCTACCCGTGAGAGGATCCTTTAAGTAGTCACAAGCCAAATTTGTGAGTATCCCATAGTAGGTTACGTTATTTGCTATACTCTCCAAAAATTCATTAAATTTTTTCAGACCAGAAAAAAAAGTTCGATACAACTACTAGCCGAGGGTTTGACCCGGTTGGGCGCCACTGTAACGTCCTGGTGTTAGGGGGTTCTAGGAAAGTTCAGCCGTAGGAATTCAACCACAATTTTATTATGACTTTCACATTCGACAACGCAAGGGGAGAAAGCACTTAAAACATAAAACCCGAGGAGCAATGATCTTGGATTAAATTAAATATCGTAGAAATAAACACACTTATAATAATATGGGAGCGCTCTTGACTCCAATACTTGGATTACCTTTAGATAACTTGGTTAACTGTACGACCTCCGGTCGTTATCTTGTTCATCCTTTGATATTCACTTTCATCCATTCCCGCCTACTCTACTGCAAACATTTAAATAGAAGTTCTAATTTGCATAAATCCCGTCTTTTTCACAGAGATTTTTAGCTGAAATCGCAGTTAAAAAGATTTATTTTACCCAAGAGCAGGGCCGATCCTAGGGTATCGGCCGCCATCGTGCAAACTCCTAATGTGCCCCTCCCCTCCCTATAGAACTTTTCATATTTTGACTAATACTTAACGTTGACGTTAAGAACTCATCTACTTATATAAGAATAAAAAGTATATAAAACAGATAAATAATAATTCCAATAAAATTTGAAGTGCAAAACTTCATTTTTTTTGCCAGGTTACGAGTTATAATAGCGACAAAATACTTTAACAAAATAATAAACTAACAAAAATATAACCTTTAAAATGCAAAGAAACATTTTATAAATATAAAAATGCGAAACGACAGAATTTACTCAAAAAATACAATCTAATAAAAATAAATACTAAGGCACAAATCTCGTGAAACGAAAAGTATATAAATCAGTCCTTCTACTAAGACTAAGAAATAAACTATACCGTAAATTCCGGAGTATAACGCGCACTTTTAACTCAAAAAATAAAATCAAAATTTACAGGTGCGCGTTATAAGTCGGGTATAAAAATGAGAACTTTAAAATACAAAAAGATGAGCATAGAAAAAGATCAGACTTTTGCATATATTGAAATACTGTTGCTGTGAAAGAAATAACATTCCTTATGACATTAAAGGGTTGTAATTCTGAAAATACACTATTTTTTACTAAAGCTTGGAATAATACTCGAATAAAAAGGACTTCAAAACATAAGATCATTGTGCACACATGCATTTCAGGTTCCTTCGAAAAAAGGGTGTGCGCGTGTCATAGGCGAATATGTGTAGGGGCACATATACGCTGGATTTGGATTTTACTGTAACTATAAAATAACTTTTCTGGCTTTCTGAGAAGCAAATTTGGTAATAGTTTCGGTTAAATCAATTTTTGATATTTAGGATTCAATTGAGATTAAGGCCAAATCTGAAAGCCCCTTTCTTGTGTCATATTATTTCTCAAGTAATTTTTAATTTACTGAAATTTCTTTCACCGGAAGCTGTGCAGAAACAGGTAAGGTTAAAAAAAATTACTAATGCTAGAGCGAAATTGGGAAAACAGGGATTAAGATCATTTTTCACTATATAATTTCTAATCTCAGTTGGATGTTTTTTACAAGGAAAAATATCTTTGAATGAAGTTATTTATTTCATTGAAGAGCTATATACCGTCTATATCTTACATTGAAATTTCATTTTTATTTTCTCTTATTGTTCCAGCAATAGGTTTTCTTTTTTTTCTTTTCAAAAGTTCATCTGAAAGTGGATAAGATGTGTACCAGTTGTCTCCTTTAAAGTCACGTTCTTCCCAAATGTTTTTGTATCTCTACATATAAAACATTTATTTTCAACAGTGTCACCCTCTTCTAAACCTGGATCGATTTCAGTGGAGGAATGATATTTGCTGTTATACTCTTCATCATTTGGTTCTTCCTCATCATAATCACGAACAGAATTTCTTCATCCGAAAATACTGTTGTACTATATATATCTCTCTCTGTTAAATACTGTATCTATTAAATTACTTAAATATCACATTTCTGTTCATCCTAACTTGAATAATACTCCATAGCATAAGGAAGATTTAAAACGTGCTCATGAATTCAGAGCTATAACGGCGATTCACGCGCAGGGTATGACATACCCGAAGAGGCGGTATCCAAAAATATATATTTAGAATTCACCTACAAGCTAAAGCCCCTCAAAGGATATAACCTTAAAGTCAGCTACACGAGAAACTATCCATTTTCCAAAAAACGTTTAGAAGGAGCGTTTAAAAAAGGTAGACGGTGGGTATGACATAACCTGCGCGGGAAGTGCCGGGTTAAAACTGAGAAAGATCTCTGACCTCTCTCTCTCTGATGCATTCTCTATATCAGTATAGTTAAAAATATTTTTAAAAGTATCTCTACATTAGGGAAAGTCGAGACCATTTCTTATGCAATTTCGATGCTTGCACAAAGCCTCGAGTCTGCCCGAGAGACGATTTCCAATTCCGAATCATATAATTTATTTCTCTGTAGCAGTCTGGAAAGAATTTCTGTGAATGTTTGAAAATAAAGTTATAAATTTTGAATTAAAATAACTAAATTCTTTTTTAATCGAATCTAAATTTTCAAACTTTTTAAAGTTTTCTATTTATTATTGCAAACTGTAAATTTTTTCCATGAAATATTTAGAAAATTAAAATAATATAATCTTAAGCTTTTTAATTTTTTTCCAAACTCTCAAAAAATTACATTTCATCTTTTTACAAGTTTTCTGACTGAATTATGAAATTTCTTATTTTTATACAAACATATTTTGTTTAGTTCTTTTATTCTTTATAGAAATCATAGTTTCATTTCTAGAACAAATCGTAGCTTAGCTTCCAGATAACTTCGAAATTATTAAAATATCTCCACCAAAAGTAAGCTTTCAAAAATTCTAAGGGTTTTTTTTAAAACTTTGAAACACAATCACAATACTCTCTGAATTTGTAAGGTTTCTCTTTAAAGTTTCTAAATATAAGTTAATAAAACATTATTATTATTATTATACTTGTTTGTTTGTTTTTTTCAAATATCGTAATACTTTGAGACTAAACAGAACAATAAAACATTTCTAGAATAATTTAACTCAAAACTTTTTGACAAAGGCCACAATATCACAAAAGAAATCTAAAATTTCTTAACTCTTATATCTTAATTACATTAAAAATACTCAAGATTATACAACCTTACTACTTATTGAATAATTTTTCACATTTCTGTGTTTTGTTTGAAATCTTACTCTCTCTTATCTATTTTATAAAATGTATTTATCATATTTTTATTTCTGTAATGCATTTTACTATCACTTTAATTAAATAGTTTTATACTACTAGGAGCAACTAAAAAAATATTACCTATATTTTTCAACATTTATTATTGTTCTGTAAAAATAAACCTTTCATTAAATGCTTTTTATAAGAAATTTCTGCCATAGTTCTGGCATTCTTATTGTTGTCTTTTTTAAAGATTTTAAATATTGCTATAGATGAGTTTTGATTAACTTTATTATGGAAGCATATAGAATGTGCTATACAATATTTTGGAGAAATTATACGATTTTTATGTATTTTATAATTAATTATACACATAATTAATTATTAGTTTGCATTAAATATTCTTTCAAATTCTCTGGGCAAAAGATCTTAACCAAGAAGGTATCGGGCAAATCACTTTTAAAGTAGCAATAAATACAAAAAGAAAAAAGAATTTGTGCTTTTCAAATTCAATCTTACAAAATAATGGTTCTCTTAGCAGTCTTAGAGTATATTAGAAAAATTATATATGTTTATTTCACATGTCAACTCAATAAATAAATAAATAAATAAAAATGGAAAAAAATGTTTGTGTATCTTTAAGTAAAAATTTAACATACTTTATTTCTTTGAAAATTCTTTTCACAGTTTCAAGCAATTTAAATTAAATATTTAGAAATTATAGATTGGTTCATTTATTACTATAAACAAAATTATCGTAATACGTTATGATTATAAACATAATCATCAAAATAAATATAACTACGTTTTATTTCAATTTCGAGCTATTTTTACGATCCTTTTAAGTATGGTAAATAATTAATGAATGTAGTCAAAGGCTCATTAGTGTTTTGTATTTTAAATGAACTACTACCGTTTTTAATAAGTGGCTAGAGAAATTATTTTTACACGAGAGGCAAATATAATATTCTTTCATTTGAATAACAATGCCTATTGAAAATGTTTTAAGAAGATTACGGTACATTCAAGCTACGAAAACATGCACTTAAATATGTTAATCAACATGAAAGTATTCTAACAAACTGATGACAGTTATTTATCTTTATTTATGTAAAACGAAAATGGTAATATCACAAATGCAACAAATATTTTTTTCTTCACTTTTATCTCATGCAATGATTAAAATACCTGGGCATTAAGTCTTAAAAATCGAAAAGAGAATTTGAAAGTGAAAATAAAATTACCTTTTTTGTTGTTTAACCGTTTTTATTGTTCCGATTTATTTTTCTTGTCTGCATAAGCGTAAGAAGCAAAAAAAAAAAAAAAAATTAGTTTGGAAGTCAAATTGACCCAAAATTTTCGATGTGTCGAAATTCTTCCTTAACGCCCCTCCTCCTTCCCTAATGGGACCATCGTTGAGAAGTCAAGAATACTCGTTAAAAAAATAATTAACTATAGACTTGAAGGGTGACAGAGGACTTCTGGCGCTTATGGGCCAGATCTTTCTCGCAATGGGAAGCAGATCCCTTGCTGAATGAATGCACATTCGATCTTTTGGTTGTTCCAGAAATAAAAGAGAACCGGGATAAATAAAATCTTATATTCTCTTTCACTGGACCACTTTTGAAAAAAATTCCTTACTGCCAAGCCTTCGTGTAGCTTCTTAGTGTGACGTTTATTACAGTGAATCAATCAACAGACGAAGGGGATATTTTCATTTACAAGCAAATAACATTCTTAATGTATTTTTCCCATCCCAAGTGTTATCTGTATTTCACTTCAAACGATCTTTTTGTCGAACCGCTTTGAATGAGAAGTTTTTCCGGCTTTCTGACCACATACCACTCCTTGTTTTCTCATTATTTTGAGTAATTTTACCAGCTTTTAAACTTTTTTATTGTGGGTCCTAAAAATCAGAATTCACACTGAAAATTTATATCGTTTGAAGCCAGTGACATTCTATTTTATAAACATAGAAAGGAACTCTTAATATGACCATTAATAACATTTTACGACCTTTTACTTACACACGTCTGGGGCCCCTGTAGCTAAGGGGGCCTGTAACATTGATACTACACCCCTGATGAGAAGGAATGTTCCTCTGAATTTGTAATCCATTCTTATTTTTCTCAAACTATGTTATGCTATCGGGACTTATTTTGTTTTTTCAATATAACTATTTGAAATTAAACATATTTATTCAACTTATAAATTTTATTTTGAGAAATTCACAAAAAAATTTTGCTTGATCGATAGAATTATAGGTGGCCTGGGGCCGCCCCCTTGTTTCGGCCGCCCGCGTGCGGTGCACGTGCTGCACACCTGCTAGGATCAGCCCTGCCCAAGAGATTTATTAGTAAAATCGCGGAGAAACCCGTTACAATGTAAGTGTAAGAAATGAATTTTATTGATTGGGTTATTAAAGCCACACTTTGGTGCAAAAAGGTGGCAATGGTCAATGGTCACAAGCTTGTAGTTAGCGTGTCATGAGATCTAATCCTAGTGTAACTTACTGCATAGACGGGCTGATGCAAGTTCAACCTGTCGTGGTTGTCTTCCAGAGTTCTGTCGTTGATGTAGTGGGGTAATTTAGAGAGAGGGTTTCAGCTCAGGTCACTCACTCACTTGACCAAATTTCAAAATCACGAGATACGTCATCAATAGTTCCTGTGTTGCTTTACAGTGCAGTGTCAATAGACACTGTTTCACTCGATGCGACAAGAGGACTATTAGCGACATAAAATGACGACAACACCTTAACTGGCTCCTTATTTAATCAACACTCCAAAGTGAGGATTTTGGGCCTCGAAGGATTGCACGCGCATCATTCTGTCTATGCGGTGGGTTCTATGAGTTGCAGGATTCGAACCCGCGTTTCAAAACAGGCAATGCTGGTCACGGATGGGGCGCTACTAAAATCATTTGCCTCTCCTTTCCACCTAGATTAAATAGCTGAAATAAAAGGAAACTTATTTCTAGAGCTTCGTTTTTAGTAGCGTAGAGCAGGGGTGTCCAACCCAAATGACCTTGCGGGCCACTTCGAAAAAACATTATAATCTCGCGGGCTGCACATAAAAATATATACCTTTTTATCAGATTTGGAAACAAAAAAACATTTATTGGAGTGAAAATTTAAAACAGAATGAATTATTATTAATGTTTTCATTTTTTCTCATGTAATCCAGACATAGATAGTATAATAATGTTTATAAAATATAATAATACAATGATCAAATAATGTTTGAAATATTACAGTTATCATTTTCTTCAAAATTACGGTGTTCCTATTGAATTGATCTTTCATTACTCATTGTTGAAATTTGATAGTGCTATCATTCGCAAATGATTAAGTAAACATTGTCCTTTATCTTAACCATCCTGAATATATTTTTTAAACTTTAAAAAGCCTCTCTGACTGCCTCTTGCTTTTTGGACACTCCAAACAGAAAAGGAGGAGGAGAAACGAAAGTTGCACACACAGAGAATCATGCACCATCTATAGTAAAGGATATGCATAATGCACAATTCGAAATTTATTAAAAAGGTCATTTACTATAGTAAAATCAAATGTAACTGTTTGATAAAATATAAACCTTTTTTTTTTTCTAAAGGACATTTCTATTTTCAAAAAGGATTTATTTTAAAACAAGAACAGGTAACAGGCAAATACATTGTAGATATATATAAATAAAATAAATTTAACCTCAAATAAATTTCAAAATAAAAAATCTTTAAAAATCTGATATTTAAAATTTTTTTAAAAAGAGCCGGTGGGCCGCAACTTACGTACTAGGGGTCCCCATGCGGCCCGCGTGTTGGACACCCCTGGCGTAGAGAACCACAAGAAAGAAAAAAAAACATTTATAGGAATTCCATAATATGAGTTTAAGGATTTATGATAGAATATTAAAAAAAAATAATAATCAAATGACTTAATGATAATAGTACTAAAATAAAATGGAAGGTGTTCGTATATTTTCTTTTTGGAACTTTCTTTAATTAATGAGGGGGAAAAAATCGCACACGGAAAAAATTCTCGTATCAATTTAAGCAATCCATAAGGTGTGGTCATTTAATTCAGAATGAGTAATGAGTATCTTTGTGGTGAAATTTAATGCTTTATTGTTATTTTATTCTAGTGAACTTCCACATACATAAATATCCACGAGCAACAACTGGAGAGATGTTGTTGAACAACTTGCAAAGATTTTGAAAAAAGTATTAATTTTTAAAACTTTTATTTTATAAATTGTTTCTCTCAATATTAAACCACACATCTGAAGATAATTGCACAAGTAATGAATGTATTGCATAGGGGCAGTAGCGCACACAGGAATTTTTCAAGGGGGGGGCGGCCCGGGTCGAGTCTACCGTTCTTGTATCATGCTCTTTTTGATTTTGTCGATTTTCGAGAACAAAATTAGTAAAAAACTAATTACTGAATAAATAATTAGCATTAATTAATCAAATTAATCATTAATAACGAATATTTAATTAAATTTTACGTACTATACACTTAGAATTATAATGAGTCGGAAAAAAAATCAACGGCTTGGGAGGGTCCGGATCCTTCGGGCACCCCCCTTGTGTGCGCCGCTGCATAGGGGCGATTTCACATACTTGAAGTTGTGGGACATGAAAATAAATAGTTGGGGAATCCTTGCAATAAACGATCCTGGATAGAAGTGGGAATAATGAACCTTAGGATGCAATGATGGGTCGGTTAAAAATCTCTCGCGTGCATTCCCGACTGTCACTCTTCCCTCGCCATAAATCATCCCCACCCACAGTCAGCAGATGGCGCTGCGATCGGCAGCCACCGGTAGCTCGTCAACAGAAGCACGCGCAAAAGATCCCGTCACGTCTCTTTGGGACGGTCGCCACCGCCGCCGCCGCAGGATGGAGCCCGTCGGAATACTCTGGATGCACCACGGATAATCGGAAATACAGGCCCCATTTAACGTTGTAGCTTTGGTAAGAGTCATGCTCGAGTATTTTTGTGATTGTTCGGAAGAAGGATTCAAGAAATAAAACTTTAGAAAACAAGTTTTTAAGTAACATCCAAAAATTATCGCATAGCAGACTGACTCAAAAAAAAAAAAATCAGTCATTCGATTCAGTATTGTTTAATCATATACGAGTAGTTTCTTTACACAATATTAGGAGAAAGGACTTGTAAGAAAAGGGGAAAATTATATATATATATTCTTGGTCAAAAAGTAGCTTTTTGGCCTCGATTTCGCGGGAGGAAATTGTTTTTAAAACCCTTCAAAAAATTAAGACTGCATGAAGTCGTTTTCCCACGTGATTTAAAAAATGACTGCAATAAGTTTTTTTTTTTTTTTACATGATTAGGCAATTTTTTAAATTTATTACTTAAATACGCAAAAATTCAAAATGTGTTTATAATCGAATTTGTTAATAATTATTTGTTTTACATTTATAGAATTTTATATTAATTTATATTGTTTCAAACAATTTAGACTGATTGATTTTAGAATTTTAATTTGGTTAAAATTTAATTTTTATGTGTTTTATATTACAAGAGACGAGTACATCGAATAGATCAATATTTACAAATCAATTGGATCATTAAAAAATACAATTACTTTGGCTTCGAAGTCAGGCTAATAAAAAAGTATAATTATTAAACTTTTTTTTTGTTAAAAATTCTTAATTATATATATAAATAATTATGCAACTTTAAGAAAAGTTGTAACTTTCTAGTATTAAATAAGTTTTTAAATACATTAAAAGTCTGTCGAAATTAAAACTCTTTAAAATTATTAAGTCTCTTCTGATTGTAATTTATTTTTATGCCTTAAGCAAATATCTTTAAAGTCAATTGTACTAAATGGGAGTGTAAATTTTTTTAAACATGTTGCGCTTTGTGAAAAAAATGTTTGAAAAATATTGATTAAAATATTTTATACGTATTTCATCCGGATAAATGGAAATGGATGTAAATGTATATCAATATAAAGCTTATTAATAAAAAAAGACTCGTTTATTTTTACGGTATATACTGACTATTTATAATTTAATACAGGTAATTAATATGGATTACTAATGAACGCGATTGTTGGTATATGCAACTATTTTTTCAATAAAGATCGAATTTAAGTTTTTCCGATAAAAAAAGATATACATTTGCATTTCGATTGAGTGAATCCAATAGTTTCTGAACTTGTGAAGATTCCATCTTTAATCGAAACTAATTGTGATTATCATTGATTTTATAGGGCAGCCAAAACGCTTGAAAGAATCATTGTTACATTAGCAAACGTCTCTTCTGTCGTTGCCTTTCCGACATCAGTGCTTCTGCCTTCACTTGTGGATTATTTTCCTCTCTCGCACAAATACACCCAATCACTCTTGAAACCTAATTGTATTCCTACACACTTCCTACTTTTGAATGCTGACGTGTTAAACGAATTTCCAAGCAGTTCTTTCCGGATTTTCAATGGATTGATTCCAATAATCGAGTATCCATGGTCTGAAAACCAGCAGACGGGGAGATTTAATTCTTCTTAATTGTGCTTCATTTAAAATGGACATCGAGTGTATCAGCGGAAAAAATTTGTAAGACTTATCCTTTTATCTAATTCATTGTCTATAGAAATTACCTGCACTGGATGTACCACGTATCGATACAGTTGGAAGAATTTAAATTGATCTGAAAAAAACGTAACAACATTCTTAGGTCTTTGCATTGACGCTTTTTCCTATTTTTAAGACTTTATGGTGTGACTGGAATACATTGGATCCAAACTGTTCGAGTGACTTTAAAATCTACCTAAATACGTGAGAGCCTTAAAAAGTGTTCGCGATCATCTATGGAAAACACTTCTGGATTAAATATAGCATCCAAATTGTTCTAAAAGTTATAATTTTTTGAGGACTGTGCTATAAGGGAGTGTTCATTTGTATCAGCCCCCATCAGTGCTTTTGTTGATTCAGTAACATTTGATGAATAATTACATCTAAATTTTACAAAAGTTGCTGTCTTTTGAGGAGTGGACTGTTGGATGCTGGTGTAACATGGGTGAGCGCAAGAAATCGTTTGAAAGTTAGTTAACTGGGGTGCTACAAGGTTCTGAAAAATATTCTCCCCTAAGATTCGGTTGGATCGTGCGACTAAAGTGTGTTCCAGACGCCACCCCCACCGGAGAGTCGTGGCTCTGATAAGCGAGTACCGGCAGAAGCGTTACAGGAGCGTGTGGTTCAGAGAATCTGACGAGTATGGGGGCAATAAGAGTGGTCCCCTCCCGCTTCAGAACCACGTGGACAAAAAGAATGGCACCGCCACCACTCCTCCCTCCGGTGAAGCTCATTTAGCAGCCAGAGAAGCTCTACAAGAGACAGCAAACGATTCTTGCAAGACGGCTGCTATACCGCTCGAGCTCAGCCGGATCGAGTCCGGCGAGCGTCGGCAGAGCTCCGGCTACCCTCCGGCGCAGTTGTCCCGGACCAGCCTGCTGGGGAAGCCCCTCAAGTCCGGCAGGCACCGGGGACCACGATACAGAAAGTCGCAAGCGGTTGTGTACAACTTCCTGGAACGGCCAAGAGGGTACAAATCGGCCTTCTACCACATCCTACTGTGAGTACACATCTTTTTGTTTTGTCTCAAAAAATTGTTTTTTAATTTAAAATCCTATGTTGCTATAAGTGTGTTTTGGGGTTGTTCAGATTGGGTTTAAATAAACACGGAGTGTAGAATTTTGTCGCACATCGGGATTTTGAAATGTTTTCAGAGCCGAAGTGTAAGAACGACATCGAAATTTTTTTAAAAAAATTATAAAACTTGACGCAAATTACGTCAATTTATACCAAATGGATATAAAATTTAAATTCTGAGAGTCTAAATGATAAGGTCTCTGGCGGTTCAATATTGAAAATTAAAAAAAATAATAAAAACGCATTAAAGCTAAGGGCAAAGAAGGATACCTCACAAAACATCAATATCGGTTGAACTTGTTGATTCGCTGATTAACAAGTTTCGCTGGATAATCTACATTTCGAATATGTAAAAATTAATTCTTGGGTTTACTAAAACTTATTTTAACCTGAGTCAGCTTTTGAGTTAAGGCAATAGTTCATCAGATTTAAAATTTGAGACTTGAATCATTTGATATGATCACGCTTCCGAGATGCGAATTCATCTTCGAAATCCTTTCAACCCTATAATTTGATGACTGTCGAAATACTGAAGCCATCCGGCAGAATTAAGAAATGGATTCTGATTCAACAAATTGATTATATTGTATAAAATAATTTTAACGAATCATACGATCTGTTATTGAAATATTAAACGAATCCATTGATTTTGATTCCTGTACGTTTGGGTACACATTATTTGAATAACAAGTGCAGATTGGTTGGTATTGACATGGAGCACAGAAAGGATCGGCTTTTGATTCTGAACGTGAGAGCGAAGAAAAAGGGCTGATTTATCTTCTTGTTTGTGGTGATAACGTAGGGGTTCCTGACGTTGCCAGAAATAGATCGGAAGACTCATAGTTGTGTGGGAATTTTTAAACTTCCCTTTGACGTGACGTTTTGGGAAAAAGGTTCGATTTCCCACACACTTCAACTGGAAAATGGGGGAATTATCATCAATTTAAGAAATGGAAAGAAACCCTTGCCACTGAAACCTTTATAGTAAACATCCTTTATTTTAGGTACATTAAGTTGATTCAGTTGTCTTCAATATTTTGAGTAAATTGCTTGAGGACTATTTGAAGGATAAAAAGGTGTGCATGAACGATTATATATATTTCAAAGGGAAATGAATTTTTATTCCTAAAGAAGTTTTTGTCATATTTTGTCTTTAAAATTAACGCATTTGTTTATCTACGCATAAAGGCATTTTATTATCCATTTCATCCCTTCATCCATCTAGGATGCGAAGAGAAAACGTTGTTGCATTCTATTTTGAATCAATTTCAACATGATGGATTTCGTAACAACGTAAAATTGATACATTTGCTGATTTTTTTCCTCTCATTTCTAATGCTAGTTTTATTTTATACCATCGGGAGCTTAAATGGTAAAAAATTGGGCGTACTATGGCATTTCCCATATTGAATTCATTCTTTTTTGAATTACTAAAGTACATACAAAACTGCATACATATATCCGAACTACTGTTTATTTCGCTATGCTATTTCTGTTTGAATTAAGAAAATATTTCCTTGAATGCTCGAATTTTTTAAGAATGCTTTCTTATAGTTATACTAAGGAATGATAATTTCAGTGTGTTGTGTATATATTTTCTTTGTTTTCGATAAAAAATTTCTGCAGTGATAATTTAAAATATTTAATTACACTACATATTTTTGAAGTGTTATATTTTTAATTTTTGTTCCATTCGTAATGAATAGTTTATGAATCTATAACTGTTGTATAGAAGAGGAAAAATAGGTTTTTTTCTGAATACTTTTTAAATCTATTGTTAGAAAAAATTGGCAAGAAATCTTAGAAATATTTGTGTACTTTAGACCAGGGTCAGTAATCCTGTGGCGTGCCAAACCAACCTACCAAATATGATTCAGGGTGCCACACAGCAGGACATTTTTGAAACAATTCGATTCCCGCAATAATGCATGCTGAGTTAGAGAAGGGGGGTCAATAGTAGAGAGATTCACAGTATTAATTTTGTATCATTTAAAGGTATTTCTTAACATAAAAATAAGCAGCACAAAATATAACTATTTCTTCAACAAAAATTAAAATTGTACATATATTATGTATTCTTAAACATATTTATTAAAATAAGAAATAGACAACATAGAATATAAGTATTTTCCTTCATTATAGTTAAATAACAGTTCTCTCTTTCTTTGTACATGTATACTTTCACATTCCAAAATCAGGTGTTGTGAAAATTTGTGACTTTCAATTTGACACGATTTTGAGCTTACAATCGTTAAACAATGTCCTTGTGGACTTGAAATCTTTTTCATATGAGGAAAGATTTTTTTTTTACTTAGAGGCGTGTAACTAAGAGTATATGCAGAGTATATGCTCTCTTCAAAAAAGCAAATACCTCCAGCAACAACATTTAATAATTTACAAAATAGTTGTAAAATTATCTTAAGAGTTATCTCTCAGATTTTTTCATAATTCCGTAAATGTCCATAATTCTGAAGAAGTTTGTCAATTACAAATGGATTAACTTCCATCCATTCAAAGATTGACAAATTTATAGAGTGCCACTGAAGTTGTACCGTAGGCTGCCGACCCCTGCTCTAGATCATCTTTCTTTCCTAAAATTTTCATCTCGATACCATTTTTTTCGACATTCTCTATAAATCATTTTTTTAAAGTTAATATTTAGAAACGTATCAACTTTGTATAGTCATTTAAATGTTTGAACAAAAACAACAACGTGCATGTTAATGATTAGTGAGTGAAGTGTGTATTTAAAAAAAGAATTTCCGAAAATGTACACCTATCTTAATTTAGGTTTATTTGAAAGTATAAATTAATATTTGATATGGATATTATATACTTGTATAGATATTGATGGAAATATAGACAGAGGTTATTTGTGTGTGTAAAAAAATACAAGACTCTTGGTTTTTTCTTTCTTTTTTCTTTAACTTACGTTTGTCGATTTTTTCCCTCAAAAACATTGTAAAACAATTGTTTGAATGTATAATCTATGCATTTAATAAATTAGTAATGCAACTAAAAGCATATTAAGCGTTGTATGTATGAATTACACCAGTGGCGCACACAAGGGGGGTTCCTGGGGGTCCGGACCCCCCCCAAAGCCCTTGATTTTTTTTCCGATTGGTTATAATTCTAAGTATATAATACGTACAATTTAATTAAATATTTGTTATTAATGATTAATTTTATTAATTAATGCTAATTATTTATTCAATAATTAGTTTTTTACTGTGTTTTGCTCCTGAAAATTGACAAAATCAAAAATAG
>BMAV01007432.1:30841-47110 GCA_019973955.1 Trichonephila inaurata madagascariensis
CCCCCCCCCCCCCCCCCTTGAAAAATTCCTGTGTGCGCTACTGAATTACACAGATTTTGAAATTAAAGAAAAGGTTATTGAAAAAACTTTTCTATAAAACTTTCCAAATATTTTTTATGTCAGAAGTTTATCGTAAATTAAAAGTGACGTGGATTTTTAATGTATTGAATATGAGTAAGAATACGTTAAATTAGAAATTGACAATTTTTATTGATAACGATAAGTATTTTGAAATGCGAGTTGAAAAATTAATCTGCCTGAAAAATGATTTCTAATGAAGTGAATTCATCCTATTGAAAAATTTCCTCTTTTTATTCTTTAACAAAAATAAATTTTTGCGAATGCGCAATTTAGTCAACTGAAGACTAAGCAAAACATTCGAAGACAGATATAGTTTATAAATAAATACTTGTATTCATTGTTTATACGATAAAACTTTTTGATGTAAAAGTGTTCTCGTGCTTAAGAATTAGATCAAACGATAATTAAGTTATGAGAAATTTCTCTAAGGATTTGTGAGAGTTTAATTTAACATTTAAATTTTGGACGTATTTTATAAAATATGATTAGATATGAGAAAAATGTAACATTTTTAGAGTATATAAAGAAAGAAATTTTTGTTGTTGCCAATAAAAACCTGATTTTAATATAAAAGAAATATGTAGAGACAGCCATTACGCGTTTTTTCTTTTAATATTTCTTGCTTTCTTAACCATTTCCAAAATATTTTGAATCGCATTCTTCAACAATTTTTACTTAGTTGCAAAACAGTAGAAGGAGATTCACATAAACTGACACAAGTTGTAAGTACAAATATCCTGAACATGGATCATTGAAGTTCACACCAGTAGTAACAAAAAATACTGTTTATTTCGATAATGCCGTTCCATTTAGTGCACCGAAAGGGATCAGTTTCTCTTAGTGGAATGATTATAGAAAGAGGTTTTTTGAAAATACATTATTTCGCTTTATCGACAGAACTCGTATAAATCATAACTATATCAAACAAATGGTAACAGAAAAGAAATTTTTCTCGAAATAAATTCTTCTACATGAATTAGTTTTTATCTTTTATGAACTTTTTGATTTTGTAGGTGTAAAATTTGTATTTGAATTGTCTATTTTCTTAGTATTTTTCCCAAATATTTTTAATACGCATACTTAATAAGAAGAAATAACTTGAGAGTATCTTTATTATGTGGCGCTTATCATTATCTGTTGCAAAGACAGCCGTGATGGTTGCGCTTCTTTATGAAACCGTGCGTTCATTATCTGTCATGAATATCAATTAAGTCTGATCTATTTATTTGTCTTGATTCTTATTTATCTACTTCTGCGTTTTTTTCGGACCTTTGTGTGTTCATTCTAATCTGACTTCGCTGTAGTTTGTAATAGGGAGGTGAATAGAAAAGTTTTTTTCATCCTGAATTTTTTGGAATAACTTAAATACGATTTGGTGTAAACAGTAGAAACGCTTATTAAAATGTATCGGAAGAGAGATCTTTGTTGAAAAAAACCAATGTCGCAAGTGCATTTAAGTGAAGAATAGCGTACAACAGAGTATTTATTCAAAAAAGACATTTTGGCTTGATTGTGAGTGAAAGAACTGGTTAAATAACAAGAGATTAAAATAGCTTAAAGAGAAAGCTTTTCATGATATAAAAGTGAAATAAGTTTATGGTCTTGCAATGTGCTTTTCAAATAATCTTGACACCTCTCTACTTGTAATATTTATTTCTGCAATATTTTTTTCGTTCCTACGGTCTTCCTTTATCAACATTTTCGTTTTTAAGTGAGCTCGCGTCTATTTCCTTGTTTTTTGTACTCGTACACTTTTTCAGGAATTGTTTCCATGTAAATGAATTGATTTTGTTGGAGCGATTTCGAAACTAAAGTTATTGGGCACCTAGGTGAAATCGCCATGATGGGTAAAAGGAGAAAATTGTATTCACTCATTCTTTTTTAATGACTCTTTAAATGATAAAAGAGATTCATTGAGAATCGATCTTTTAAAGAAATTTAGCATTATTTTCCATACGACGCGCTATTGATCCTAGGCTTTCTTAAGAAATTCACCTTGCGAGTTTTGTAGTCACGCATATAAGTGGGATAAAATGTAAATAATAGGTGTTCTTATTTTTGTTTTAATAATTTTGTTCACACTTTTAAAATCTTATTTTTTAATTTGCATGTTTGGAAACAATTTTTTTTGTAACTTTTTAGCTTTATCATACTGACAACAGTTCTTAATGTTGACTTTCCCAACTTGAAAAGTTTTATTACTGAAGCGGCAGTTAAGCCACGGGAATAAAAAGTGATTCAATGTTTTTATACAATTTTACAACTTTTAAGCCCGTAAAAAACTAGCAGTTGCGAATTTGAAACCTACCGTGCCACAACGACCTTCATCTGGAATCCCTTATTTTCAGCGTGGTGCGGATCATTAGAGTGTGTGGTACCTCAGGTGTAGACCATTTTACGAAACAGGGATTCAAAACGACAGGGTACGTAGCTGTAGGCCTTGAGTTGCTTGGAGTTTAGACTGTGTACCAATTTTGTCAAATCAAAAATAAGTCGCTAAAGGCCACGTTATACTTGGCGATATTTTTTGAATTGGAAACGTCTTTCCGTTTGATGAAATGGGTCGTCTGTATAATGCGTCGTGTGACCGTGTAGTTTTATCTGCCACGTTCATCAACTATCACTCCGACAGACTGTCACTTGTTCAATCTGCGTAAATATTGCTAGCGAAATAGACACTATTTATCATGTATATCGAAATAATCTAGTCTCGTGTCTGTTGGAAAAAAATAAATCCTAAATTGTAAGAATTCATAATTGACTTGCATTCTATTTCAGTACATCTTAGATAAGAAAATTTCATTACGATATTTATAATAAAAAAAAAGATATTTTGATTGATGAAGTAGAACTACCTTAAAAGTGATAAAATAAGTCTGAGATTTTGCAATTCGGTTTTTTTTTGCGTTAAAAATGAGAGCGATATTGATTTTCTTAATCAATCCCCTACGACAGGGGCCGGCAAACTGCGGCTCTTCGGATGTGAAGCTGCGGCTCTTTCCATACGCAAATATTGTTTATCTACACTATTAAAACTCGTACGTAAACAAACGTATCTATGCGAACAACTTTGCGACTAGGTGTATCTTCTCCCGAACCGCACGACGCAGAAACTCGCCAAAAGTACCAAAAGATTGGGAATGATCCGGGGAATCCCCCCGTTCTGACCATTTATATTCAGATAGTACAATTAGTTAAAAAGATATTAATTAAAAAGCTTTAAACGCGCATAATTATTGCCATTTTTACCCGCCAGGTGGTGAATCTCCAATTTTTCCGAACTTTCTTTTCTATAAATATTTTTTTTTTCTAATGCCATATATATATTATCTAATTTGTTGTGAAAAACACTACTTATGAATGAATAAATAGATATTTTTTTCTTATGAATAAATATTAGTTTTTTTTTAAGTGAAAACTTCTTTAGCCGCGTTGGGCACTTTTTGGTAGGGGAAAATCTTATGGGTTCGCGTCACCGACATGCTTATTGCAGTATATCTGTAGCTATACAGCTGACGTATAGTGCTGTGAATATCTTATAAGTGAAATTGAATGGATTTAGGGAAAAGTTTAATGTGTATATACAGTGTATTGTTGAAATTGTGTTTTTGTTTGATTATTACTTGAATCGTTTAATTGAAGAACCATTGTGCAGTACAATAGTGAGTACTAAATAAATATACTAATATTTTTAAGATAAAAAATAAATAACAGAAAATTATTTTAAATACTCGTATTTATTTTGGCGTATGAAAATTTTATATTATTTAAAATTATTTTAATTCTTCGTATTTATTCTGGCGTTTGAAAATTTTGTATTTATTTTCTAATATTTAACCTCTGCAATGCGTCACGCAATCCGGATTAGTATTTCACAGTGGCTTAGACGTTTTCTTACTTCCGTGGTAAAACAGACTTCTAGTTGTTCAATCATATTTTTATCGTGGATTTTGAAATTAAAAAATTTATAAAATCTAATAATAATTCAAGATTAATGTGATGAAGTTTAAAATAGGGTTATTAATGCAAAATTATAGTTTATTACCTTATATCTCATTAAAATCTTTAGTTTAAAATAATAAAAACGGCTCCGACTTTAATTTCATTAAATATTTTATTTAAAAATTTAATATTTCGAAATCCTTATTTATTAATTTAAATTGTCAAAAATAAAATATGCGCCTTGCTATTTTTTGCAAAATTACTATCTATAATTTTCATTCATCTCCAACAAGACAGGATTATCGATATTTTCTTTCAATTTTCAAAGTGCGCATGCAGCTGACCTAAAAAATGATGCTATCGTAAAAAAGTCAAATGTTCTGCTTTTGTCAGAAATTCGTATGAAAAACGAAGAACCACTTGATATTCCGAATTTCAACTTTGTCTTGAAGTTATAAAAGATCCGATGTTCCAGCAGCAGGTGTAGCTATTTATCACAATACTCAAGATACGTCACACTTCATTACTTCACATATGGACATAAATATTAAATTCACTAGAAGCACTGAGGTGTTAATGTTTCTGATATAGGCGAAATAAAAGTTGCTCGCGTTGCGATTCCGAGAATGGGCAATACGTATTTATGGTTGCCGTTTATATTTCTCCTGGAAAATCTACGAGACAGATACAACAATTTTTACTCGAAAATTTGATGATTTATACAAAAGAAGGTTCTGAAACACTCGAAAAAAGATTGGACGAAAAATATGATAATGTACCGATGATTTTATGTGGAGACTTCAATATTAACTTTGCAGATGATAAAAATCTACCACTAATTGAATTTCTAAATGAAACACTTAATTTAAATATGTCCAATGATCGAAAACTCAGTACTGCAAAATATAAAACGACGTTCGATGTGGTTTTTACGCGATAGATAAATTTGAATCAAACATTTTCCTTTCTTACTTTAGTTACCATAAGCCTATTGTATCTTTTTAGAACATAATCAATTAATTGAAAGTAGAAAAAGTCTAAGTATTGTTGAAATTAATGATGACAATGATGCAAACAATTAAAATAATGTTAAAAATCAAGTACATTGAAATTTAAGTAAATACGAATACTATCCATAAATAATTTTTGTATATTAATTATTTCAATTGAATTGTATTTATACTTTGTCATGATCTTGTACAGAGAGAGAGAGTCCGTAATATATTTGAATAATAAAAAACCATATAAACATGCATATAATTGTTGCTCGGAGTGTCAATAGATGTGAAAACCAGATTGATGTTGATAATTTTAATTCAAACATTATGAAATTTCAAATTTTAACACTAAAAGTTCTAAGTTTTCACTTCTATCGGCAGTCTCTATAACTGCCATTTTTTTTTTTAAATCAAAAAACTTTATTTTTGCAATAACAATTTATTGTTGGTAAGAAAAAATTTTGCGGCTCTTTAAAAAGTTTGAAATTTTGTAAATTGTAATTTTTGGCTCTTCCGACTCAAAAGGTTGCCGACCCCTGCCCAACGATAAAACGAGGGAATCGTTTTCACTCGCTTGACCAATAAGTAAAGTTCGACAGCAAGTGTACGTAGATTGAAATATGTTTTTTTTCCACGTATAATACCCCCTCCCTCCCCAAATGTAGACTTTCTGTGAAATGTGTATATTGAGGAAATTCGTATTACACTTTATAAAATACTTGCCACTTATACAGTATAATATTTTATTATATATTGCCTCCAATAGAACGAGACAATTATTGCGAAAACATTGACTCATTTATTTCTCCAAACCTTTTGAAACATAATTCTGTTTCCCAATCGTTTGTAATCCCTTCAAATTACGATGTCTTCCAAAATGTATGGAGAAGAAGGCAAATATCAAAAAGGAGGACGGGAGGGGGGAGGGATGTTCCGCCCACATCTCGAACGCAAGTTTCATATGGGGACGATTTAAGACACCGGGTCGTCATAGCAACGTGCGACAATTTCTCTACTTCTGTTCTCCTTCAGGATTTTGCCTCAAATACGGGGGTGTTCCCAGGAAGAGTAGTTATGCCCCACTCCGGCGCGTATCGCTTGCGCCTTCCCACCTTTTCTTCTGTCATCGAATAAATCGATTCATCAATAATATTTAGGGTTCAATTTACTTCTTAGAATCTTCTGGCTTTCGATGGGAATGAATGCTTGGTGATCGTATTCCATGACAAATGGTATTCCCTGAATATTATTCTCGGGAATGGACTGAGGTTTTCATTTTCTTCACCTTGAATAGGTGTGTTAAAATTTTCAAATATGTGCATTGTTAAAAACTTTTAAAACAGAAAAAAGTTTTTAAAAAGACCTGCACTCTATTTCTATTTTTAGTTTATTTTGAACAAGTAATACTCAATTATTTATCATAACTAGATTGGAAAAAATACAACTAGAATAGAATGAAACTTTTAACTATGTTCCTGTGTATTAATTTTAAGAATTATTTGCTGAAATAAATTGAAAACTACCGTAAGAGGATATGGTTCATCTTATTTGAGAATTTTTTTTTTTTTTTTTTGGTTTATGGTCTTCTAAAGCTGACATCATACCAAAGCTGCTACTAAGCTGCATAAACTATGATTGTTTGAAACAGTTTAGATATATCCTTCTCAAAAAAAATTTGCTGGATATTTTAAAAAAAACTCTTTAAAATAAATTGTCGTTATATAAGCTAATAATTTCGGAGAAATTATTTTTGTCGTGATTTTAATATGTAGGTGTGATTTTTTTTTATATGAACCTTTTGGGGAAGAGGGCCACTATCCGAAAAAGAAAAATTATGCATACCACTTCAACTTCTCCAACAATAAAAAAAAATATGAAAAAGTGAAAAAATGTAACTTATAGGCTTATTATAGAATTTTTACGCAAATAGTACATTTTTTATGTAAGTCTAAATATAGTGGGAATTTAAAAATCTAATAAATAAGACAAAAGGGAAAACTGAGGTTTTATTGTTAATAATTTTTAGCAGGTTCAATGAGATAGATTAGGTATAAAATAAAACGAATAACTTGAAACATTTCATTCTAAATAATCGTTAAATATACTCATGATCAAAATTAAGGTCGCAAACATATTTTTCGTCATAATTCTAAAATATTTTCTGTAAAACTGATAGCATTTTATCTGATATTTTGAGGAACGGGTTGAACAATATCAACCTTCAGCTGTGGAAAAATGTTGTTTAGCGTTAGTTTTTGGAGAACTACTGGATTGAGAGACCATTAAAACATACGGGAATTTTGCTTCCCGTTTTGGAATATTACATTAAAATAAACAAGTTAGTCTATTTGCTATGAAAATGGCTTCACATGATCGTTAAATGACTCCTCGAGATGGAGAGCAGGCTTGAAGCTGGCCAGAAGCGGAAGTGGCCCGAAAGTGATCTCCCAACTATGAAATCAATTCCAAAATGTGGTACTGTCACCAGGAAGGTTGGTGAAGGTCGCCGCAGAGTATCGACGTCTGCACAGGATTGCTACTTGGCATTGAGCGCATGACGACATAGGTGGATAACAGCTCTTCATTTGCTCGTGACCTTGTTGCTGTGTCTAGAAGCAGAATTTCCAGTCGAACAGTCTACAGCCATCTTGCAGAGTCGAACCCTATGTGAGGTACTAAGGACCCGAGAACGATAATGCGTGGCCCCATAAAGCTCCCATTGTGGATGAATTTCAAGAAGGAGAAAATATTCGTCGTATGTGGATTGACCCTCGAGGTCTCCGTTCACAATTTTTTTTGAATATGTTTAAGATGGTCCGGGAAAAGCCCTTTCTCAGAGTATTTTTCCTCCCAGCAAATAAAAGTACAGCTTTTGAAAAAATGGACTTAGTTGCCACAAATACTTATTGACACCCTCATGACCAGTATACCTGCTCGTTGTGAGACTTGTATAGAAGTTCGCAGTTCCATATTAGACAGACTTTTCCCGAGGTAGATACTTTATTTCTGATAATTCTTTTGGATGTGTCTTGTATCTTAATTAACAATTAAAATTTTTTCTATATTATTATCTTATTTTATTCTCTCTGACAGTGTAATATGTCTCCGTGCCAAATTTCGTGACAACACAATAAGTAGTTCATCAGTTTTTATAAATTTTATGTTTGTGACTTTAAATTTGGACAAGAGTGTTGTTCAGTGCTTTCTTAATTGTGGCTTTTTTTAATCAAATAATCTATATTAGAATTAGTTCTCGAAGATGTAAACAAAATTACGTTGTTTTAAGTGTGTACCAGTTAATTATAAGTGATGCTTTTTTTTTAAAGTTCATAATAGAAAACATTTGTTCAGAAACATATTGATCCAAACATGTAACAATATCTGACCGTCAAGTCGTAAATCTGGAAAATCGCTTTGGTACAACTTCCCAAAATTCAACATATTTCGGATCCCTTGCAGTTAAAATAAGTTCCTTACATTTGTTTTTCAGTGCTCAGAAAGTTGTAGGTCAACATTTCCGATTTGGGTTTTAGGTGGGTAACAATTAATATCTTGCAGAGAAATAATGAAAAATCATCATCTTTTTATCATCAAAATAATCTAATGTAGCACTGAACAAATTTTGCAAAGTGGATGTTAAATTTTTAAATATCTATCGTAGCTCGGACAGTTCTAACTTTGGTAGATAGTTCCTGCATTAATGCGAAATGTGTTAATCTTTTTTCTCAAGAATCGAGACTAAACAGGCATAAGTTTGCTTACAAAAGGAGACCAATCAGGGTTGGAAAAGTACAACCTTTTCCTTGTAGCCTTCAATTTAAATGATTTAAATGTCCCATAGTATGGGCAAGAAAGGTTAAATCTCAAGGATAATCTTCTTGGGTAGAAAACACTCACACACTGGGCAGTTAACTCATTGTTTTCTCTTTCAGCTCTTTTGAAACAAATTCCCAAGTCTCTCTTCTTTCGGAAACACAACAATGAAGTATTTTCTATTGGAATTAAGTGTATATTTAAAATAAATTTTCATGGTTTTTTTTCTTTGTCTGAGATAACCGCATTTCGATAAAACAGTAAACAAAAATTGGTACTTATTATGTTTTCAATGTTTTTAATTTTTCAATAAGTCTTCACTGTTACGACTCAGTAGTGCCACACTGTGGCTCGCGTGCCGTTGGCGACCCCTGTATAAGACCTATTGGATTGTTTCTCGTATTTTCAGTAACAAGATTAAATTTCTGAGAAACTAATTTGGTAAGCAATGTACATATTTCTAGTCATTGAGAATTAAAATATATGTTTTTTTAAAGGAAAGAAAGAGCATATTGCATACTTTTATAGAGCATGGCTGCCTTTGTTAATTGTGATGAGCTCGTTAGAAAATCACTACAAGTTAAAACTTCTGTATAAAAGTATCTATTAAATTAATTGTGGAGGATTTGTTTTAACAATTAAAGAATACATTTAAAAAAATTTGTACAACAAATTTTTTTATATCGATAACTATAGTGCTTACATGGACACATCTCTCGGTTTGATGCCCTCAAGAATCGGTTTTTGATATTTGTCGCAATTCTGAAAAGGCGCCAGAGCCTGCACTGCCGCAAATCTAACTCATAGCCCAACAGTTGCGGATAACTTTCTGTCCCCGTCAACTATTTTTCTTCCTTTCCCTTCCTATTATACCGTTTGTCAAAAGAAAAAAAAATCTATATTTTTTTTTAAAAGAGCGAGAATTTTTTCTTTCTTTTCATTGGTAGAATTCCTTGAGGTTCCTATTGAAGTGAAAGAAATTTCACGCGAAAGAAAATAAAAAAAGAAATGTTTTTTTGAATTCTGTCGTTTTATTTAACTCGGGACTTGAATTAGGATTCCTTCAAATGAAATATGAAACTAATCTTTCTGTATTTTTTAAAAGGTAGTTCGGAAGAGTTCCCCCCCTCACTCCCTGCCCCTTTTCCAAATTAATTTCTTTCACGCGAAGGAATGGCATTTCGTCTCCCGCGAAATATATCGCAATTTGTTCTCTATCCAAAAGATCATCTTTTTTGAAAAAAGTTAATTATTTCCTTTCATAGATTGTTTTTTCGGCTTCGGTGATAACTTAGGGTATTCATTACCTGTCCTTAACTGCATTAATAGTTTGAAATATAAACTATCCACCGGATAGTTGAATTATAATACAACCCATTGCAATTTTTTTCTCTTTTGACCCATTCCGTAAATGATTCCACTGAAGTATGCAGCAGTGAAGAGTGAACCTTTCCTGGTTTGTTGCTGTTGTTATTAATGCCACTCTATCGGCAAAGGCCAAATCAAGGCCCACAAAATTCATCATGGTAAAGGGCTAAGTGACGCCTGTCGTTAGCCGTAGCTTTGAGCACCCTACAGGTGACAGAACGATTTAACTTGTTTTCTCCCAATTTTGAGACAGAACACCCTGGGGGTGGTCAGAGGCCTCCCACCTCTCTTTCCCTTCCACCCACCTCACGAGAGGACTTGCGGCTCGACGGCTATTTAAAGTACCCCCATGGTGCGAAGGCACTATACGTTTACAAATATCCATGTCTTCTCCGGGATTTGAACCCTGGACCAACGGCACAACAGTCAGCGTTGCTAACCACTCTATTGGACCATGGTTTAAAGCCCTTATTATGTTAAATGTGTTCGTTGACTCCTGCCACAATTAGACCACCACCCTACTGTTGCTCGCTCCACCAGATCGAGTTGATTGAAATTCTTTACGAGAAACATCGTTTAACAGACTAGTGTCGTATTGGAATGACTTCTTTACAGGATTTAGGACTCTACTGCTCTTAGCCTCCATCGAAATGCTTAACTTACTGTTTCACTAATCATGGATCCTTTTCCTTCTTATCTTTTGAGATATAAACTTTGGTCTGATCAACAATGTTCTCGTGGGGATCCTTGTGTGTTCTGCCGTCCTTTCCAACTATTACATTACTCCAATCTCTCATTGGACGATCTTTTGAATCTTTCTTTACAAACTAAATTCTAAGAATGTTTTATTACCTCTATTACAACTCACTCAAGTACTTAACTAACATTCTTTTTTAGAACACGAGACCGAAAATGCTTTTATCATGGGAAATGATATTTTTTTACCGTGATTCCCCTCCCCTCGTTCGTCTTTTCATTGTTTTTTATTATTTATAATACGTCCTACTTGTATTATTGTCGTTGATATGTATGATGTTATTTGCACATGTATGTAAAACAAGTGTAGCGGCTGGCTCTGTAGCATTTTATTGTATATATTTTACATTGTATCTGGCAACCCTACTCGTTCAGTTTCGAGCAGTTACTCTGAGGCTATGAACCACAAAGGGTCTTGCCGTTCTCGAGATTAATAAATGTTTGTGTTTTATATTATCCGCGCTGGTGTTAACTTAAACACAAAAGACACTAAAATTAACAGACCAAGTCATTACCATAATGAGATCACGTCCGGGTCACCAATGAAGAAGGAAGGTTCGATCACGCCAAAGCGATCGTCTTCGCGTGATGACTAGTACTTGTTTATATTGATATCACACGAGTCACACAAGTATTATCCTTATGGGTGTTTTCGTACACCTGTCGATCCCTTCAACTTGCTCTTTTCCTTGTAACTCTTTCCCCGCATTCTTTCCAAGATTATATAAGCCTGCTACTCCGTTTTTTTTTCCTGGACGCGATAGCCTAGTGGTCAAGGTGACGGATTCATGGCCGGTGTGTCATGAATTCGAGCCTAATATCACTGTCGATCCACTGTGCAGCGGGGCCCGATGTACGTTAAATATTTCGAGGCTCAAAAGTTTTCTCTTTGGTGTGGAAGTTAGGAGAGGGGTTTTCAGCTCGGATATTGTTCTCGTCACTTGACCATGGCTACAAATTAATTAGCCCGTCGCCAAAAGCCCCTTATTAACTCGACGTTAATATTCACCCACTCGGTTTTTTTCTTCGGAGCCCGCCAGCTCAGGTGACATCCTCGTCACTTGACCATGGTTCAAAATGACGAGGTCCGTCGCCAAACGTCCTCGTGTAACTGAACAGTGCGACGTTAATATTCACTTACTCACGCTTTCCTCTTTCTGTTCTGGATCTCGTTAATTTCTTTTATTATTTGTATGAGTTGTAAAGTTTTTTTTATTTCAAAGGTACATCATATATTAGCGCGGCCGAGATATTTACAAAATTCGATTGATAGCTTAGTTTCCCAAGTGGATTTTGTAAACTAACCCATGAGATAGTTTTGATTCATTCATCTCGTTTATGTTAACCTGCCATTTTCTACTCTAAATTGGAGTGGTGTGAATGTTTGGAGAGGGGGTGCCTCGGGTGAGTGTGTCACTACTCTCATGTGCGACTTAAACCCCACCTTCTAGCAATACTGTACGTTCAAGTCATACTATTCTATTTGTATTGTCAATATCTCATAAGAGGCGTATTCAAATGGATGTGACTCAGCTTTTTGCTAATCTTTCATCCACGATCTCATCTCTGATTGGCCAGAATCGGGGGCTCCTCTTCGTGTACCCATCAGGTAATCTTAATCCTTGGGCCGATAGCCCTCGAGTAGTGAATTCGCGAAACAATCCTCTTTTTTATTCATCGCATAATCGTGTGCATTGTTTTAAATAATGTTTACAAATAAAATTCATAAGGTGACTGATTGTAGATTTCACCGAAATCACTAGTAGGAATGTTTTCCTTTAATATCCCTCACAATTTGCATTAAAAATGAAAACTTAAATTGAGGGGACAATTATTAAATCTTCATTTTGTTTTCAACGCGTCTATTTTTTTTAAACAAGATGTATGTAGGTCTATTTGGATTTAAAAAGCAAATTCTTTTCGAGATTTCTTAGGCTTGAGGAAAACATTTTGCTCTCTCGAACGTCGGAAGGAGTGAATCAAATTCCGATCGACAGTCATTGAAACTTCGAGTTAAAATTCTAATACCTGTAAAATCGACAAAACATTCCCATAAAAGAATTTACCACTGAAATTACTTTATTAAATTTCTTTTTATATAGAATTAAAAAGAAAAAAAAAATTATAAAATTCCAAGTCCATTTTTTGAGTTCTGTAGAACAGATTGAGGCTTCTTCCGACAGTCGGCCAGGACTTTGTTCTTCGGAAAAGAACCCAACGTGGAAGAAAATAAGATGTAATTGATTTCAAAATGCTCTTTTATGCACTACACATCTGAGGAAACCGCCTTTTAGATTCGGGTAACATTTTTACAAATAATAATTTTAATCTCCAAAATGGATCATTAAATTATATTCTTTACTCTTGAGTAATTCGTAAAAAAGCACTCTTTCCGAATCAAAAAGCTTCAGAAAAAAGAAAGCGTAGAAAAGAGAGAGGGGTGGTTAAAAAATAAGAGTTAAGGAAAACTTACGAATGACTTGTTAAATTTCCGCCGTTTATATTTCGAAGGGTTCACAAATAAACATTCCAAAGAAAGGGCAACATAAATAAATTCGGAAAAAAAAGAAGAAAACTTTCTAGAAAAAGAAAGAGAAACGGTTGAAAGCAATTCTGATCAATGTATGATACGATACATTAGGAAAGGAAAAAAATATGCGAAACGCAGAAATAATTCCGGGGAATAATGCACAAAAAAAAGTTAACTCCATCCATTTGGAAATAACTTGGAAGGGAAAAATTGATCGTCAATTAATTTTTTTTTAATATTACTTATCCCATTTTCTTAAAAAAATATGCTTTTCTTTTCAAAATAAAATGAAAATTTTTCTTATTTAAGTCTCATTACAAATTATTTATTCTTTCTGAGAACTGAAAAAATAATTTCCAAGTTTCTTATCACTGCTAAAAATATAGTGTATTCACACATAAAGGTTTGATATTTTTCTGAAGAGAAAATTCTCAAGAATTCAAATTTCATTTCATCCTTTAGGAAATATAAAGAAAAAGAGAATATTTAATTAATGCGTAAATAAACAACAACTGAAGTATGTTTTAGCAACATTATTTTGTTAGATTTCTTAAAGTCAGTTGCAAATAAATTTGTATTATTTATGGGAAAGTTAAATTAAGTTGTTTTTTTGACTTAAATGAAAAACCAAAGTAGTCGGAGTTTTAAAAATGGGAAGATAGGAAAATGATAGAATTTTATTTTTCTAAAACATAACAATAGATTTATTTTTGCAAGTCTAGATAATTGTATTCGGAATTACTTTTTAATTTGGAAGTAGAACACAAATACAAACATATTAAAATTACTCTACAGCAGGAAAAAAAATGGATCATATCTGAAATTACGAAAACCTTTATTGACTGTTAACATATAAAACATATGAATAATGTTATTAAATTCACACACATTCATTTCAGATTCATTTAAAAAATATATTGAGGATTGATCGCAAATTGAAACACACCATGTGTGGTGTTTTCTCTGCAGAGTTACTCTCAATGCTTCTTCCTCACCTGTGAACTTGAAAAATGAGAGAATGGCAACCCTAGAAGATCTAACCAGAGTTACCAGATTAGCGACAAATTTGGCGAATTTGGAGAAGGCTGTAGGATCGACCCTTCTAATAATTTCTCTGATGATATACAAAGGACCTTAGTAACAAAGGTCAGTTGAGTTGGAATGAGTTATGAGTTCAGCCGTGCGCTTTGTCTACGATAAGAGAGAAACTTTGTCTGAGTTCTTGCTAGTGGAATTGTTTCTGGAACGTTGGGCAGTTTGTTTATAACGAGTGCTTTTTTGCACCATTTTAAATACTCTTTTGTAATATTTCTTTGTGTAAATACGTCGATTTGCTTTCAGTTAATTATTTGTTCATCCTTGTTCATTAATAAATCCGTTATTCAAATAATTGGAGGCTTCTTACTCTTCCCCCGCGCAAATATGCAACAATATTTTGCAAAAGAGAAACTTAATTAAGTTCCAGGACTGGAATTATTCCGATTATATTCACCCTCGTTAAAATTTTCGGTAGAATGTTTCATGAAAAAACCGCTGAGCATTTGATTTGTACTGACTTAAGCAGGCAATACTTTCATCGCACATAATATAAACACAATGTGCTTAGTTTCTTTTCACTATAAAGAGCTGAAGTTAATAAAAAAATATACAGCATAAAATCTTTCGAATATTCTCAAGAAAGTGATTTTCGAATAGAGATTCATAATAAAATAGAGTGCAATATTTCCTTTAATTCAAACAGATTTTTTTTCTTTTACTTTGTTCGGATTATCGTCCATTAAGAGTGAAGATGTGTGTTTTTATTGAATTTTTTTCGCTATTTATATATTTAAGTGTTCAAGGACTTTTTTGTTTCGTAGGAGTTAATTCTGGAACTACCCACACGCGCGTAAAAATTTAAAAATCTTTATCTCACAAATAATGTTAAATATATATTGTACAGAAACTTATGGATATACCGAACGAATGGATCAACGCTGAGTTAACGCTCAGATCGCTAAAAATTTTTTTAATTAATGCACTTATGCAACAGAAATATTCTCCCAATGAAAAAAAAGCACTTCTTTCTTGTCCTTCTAATCTTAATGAGGCTATATATAGAGTGAGTTCGCCATCGAGTCCTTTGAACAATTTGTCTTGCGTCCAGGCGACACAACCGAGCAGATAGTGAGGCGTGACTTCCCACGTACTGCACTTGAAAACCATAAGAAAGTCTATTGGACCTTAAGTTACCGGAACTTAAACGCGATTGATCACTTGAATCTTTTCTATTTCCGTCAAATTGTATTGCATTGCCGGGACTTTCACTATGATACCCTGGCGGTCATGCATACAATGGCCAAGTAATACCGATAAAGGCCATTCGAAGCAGATCAAAGTATCCTAATTTATTTTAAGGATGTTCCATTTTTTACGAAAATGCTGTATTTAAAAATTACCAACAAACAGGAATCATTCAACGACACTTTTCCTCGAAAATCTCTTTCAAGTGGTGATAAATAGGTTTTCTTGAATAATCTTCGCAACAGCAACAACATGTTTTATCAGTGATAATAATCACAGCGGTAACAAAGACATCCTATGAAGATTGTTATATTATTGGTAATCATATAAAAGAGTTTACTGATGCAGAAATTGTGAAGGAGTGTTTCTTAAATGCTTCTAATTTAGTGTGAGTGACAAAAATAAAAAATATAAAAAAATAATAATTAGAAAAAGCAAAACACAGGAGTTATAATATTTTGATCAATTTTTCACATTTTAAATTTCCAGTGTTATCTT
>BMAV01007432.1:57552-69023 GCA_019973955.1 Trichonephila inaurata madagascariensis
AGGTGATGTGCCCGTAGGGATCTCAACAATTACCCTCCACATTGGTTGCCAGTAGTCTGCATTCATGCCTCGCGTTAAGAAGACTGTCCTACAGAACAGAATATTCGCTGTAGCGTGGCGCTACAGCAGTGTGGACGAAGGGATGTCAAAGTGTTGAGTTTTCGAACGAGTCAGGCTTCTGTTTGTCCAGTGATAATCGACGTGTACGAGTAAGATGCCCGTTCAATCCGGCCGGGATGTCCCGTCTTGTGACAATGGGGCGCCAAGGCGCTTCCTTGTACTTCCTTTCGTTAGAACAGCTGGTTCCCTGTGTTCAGGGCAGTATAACGACTTAATTTAGAGGATGTACTGTTATTTGCGACACTCTTCTTTCTTCTGGGAGAGGGGGTGCCGAATGCTATTTGCGGCACGATAATGACCCGCTTCTATCATTATCGAGCGTATAAGATGGAAAGATGCTTTCTTGGCCAACTTTCTCTCCTGACCTCTCTCTGACCAACACGTATGAACGGATGACGCTTGGATGGCCCGGCGTTTAGAACTGGCAAATGACTAATAGGGAATAGAGAGGACACCATCCGTGCTTTTGCTTATTTTGTACCCAAATCGGTTTCTTCGCCGCTTTCATTGGTCTTACAACCTACTGAGCTGGTTTTTCTCATTTTGTGATACGAATATAGTTTTGAAATAATCATTTATTGTTCGTCTCTTCTTATTTCTTGAGTTACATCACTCCGTTCTTTCTAGGTTTTGTATTTTCAGTTTTCAGAGTCACGTAGTGTAAAATTTAATCACGCTTTTTCTTTTAAATAGTATGATACGCAATACACCTTAAATAAAATTAAGTAGGAAGGAACGTGCAAAAAAAATGCATATAGTGCTTGAAATTTGATCCAATTTTATATAAACGTTTAAAGGTTCTTTAAAAAAAATAGAAAATTAAGTAGGAAAAAAAAAGGTACCAAGGGCTGCAAATATTGCCTTTATTAATTGTGCATTGGAACTAAAAATTAAAAAAACATTATTTAAAAACTTGAATCTAAGTAGTGAAATGGGCACTATTCTTGAAAAAAATCTAGCATTGCCCTTGTCATAAAAAATGTTGAACAGTTTAAACTGAATGTTTTAAGAACGTGTCTAGACTGTCATTTCTGAAGTTTCTGTCGTATTTTAAAATGTATTAAGCTCCTTTAAAAGATAACAGTTTTTCCTCTTTGAAGTCTAGTTTTTTTTTCTATCTTTCAGATTCGAGTTCCTTTCGGTTATTTATGCTGCGAAATTTTAAAAAAAAATTGGTAAAACTTAGAACAAGAGAAATGGAATAAAAAATGTACTGCACATGCGCAGTTCCAATTTCGCCTGGTTTATTCAATGCTGTGTGTGATTCCCGGTATTAAGATTGAAAATTATATTTTTCTGTTAAAAGTACGTCGATAATTCATGCTGAATCTAGACTCTTCAGAGAACATGACGGCGGGTCGAGACTCAATCCTCCCGTTGGCGTAGTGTGGAAGTTTAAAGAGTGGTGGGTGCTCTAGGTATCCTTCTCGTCCTTTAACAAAATTGCGAGGTTCGTCACCCACAGCTTTTGTAGTGAGATCTCAAGAAACCACCCTCTCATCCCCATCAAAATTCTCCATGCCTGGATGAACTAACCAAAAGAAGTGTGAGTTTATTGAAAATAACTTTTGAGGTACTAACGAGAATCACCATTTGATATGAACTGTAATATAAAATCGAATGTGGAGGTTTAGAGGGTGGTAAGGTCTCTTGATCAGGATTCTTCCTCTCGAGGTCCGAAAGTCTTGCAGCGTTTCGAAATGAGAAACCTATTAGTTAAGATAATATGGATATGCTTGATTACATAGTATAGGAATACCAGTCATCGCATACTGATATGCGTACGTGTGTTAAACTTTATGTTGGCCACAGTCATGAACTCACGGCAGGAAAATTTTCTATGGATTCGTAGGTTTAAATCCTTCTGCCACTCAAGAGACGTCGTGTAGTGGGATGGTTGCACATTTTATCGTTCAAGGTTGTCACGTAGGCATGGTGGGGAGCTTTGGAGAGAGGGAGTGGTTTCAGCTTAAGCATCGCTTTATTTACTTGATCGCGATTCAAAATGATGGAGGTCCTTCGCAAATAGTCTTGTTTCGAAATGCGTCGTTAAAAAACAATCAAATCGGACATTGAAAGACAAATTTCAGATTAAATTCGATTACAGTAGTGTGTAGTGACACCTTTTTTTTCCCTTTAGAGTTTACCCTTTTCATTATGTATATTTGTCTTTTCATTTAAAAGCTATGCATATAAATATTTCACTTTCTACTGAAAGTAATGGACTCTGATCTAAATAGTATCGGACCAAAATGAATACAACTTTTTGTCTCTTTCTTAGAAAAATATCTTGTTTCATACTGAATAACATCTGTAAAATTCGCTGTCAATTGTTAGGAAGATTGGATCACTGAGTCATGACAGTTTTATATTCTATGCATTTTCTAACCTCACAAAATGGTTTTGACCATTTTTCAGTTATACACAGAGAAATATTCCGTACCAAGAATAAATCACGTCTAATTTTTGAAGTTTTTTTTTTATTCAATCATAAGATCGACAAAACTGCATTATTACAAGACGGAAAAATTACTTAACTTTCAGTGTGCAGTGAAAGAACATAAAAGTATTTTTTGTCTCGCATCTATGAAAAATCGTAAATCCAATTGATATAAGGGAATAAATTTAAGCTTATAATTTTCAGAAAAAGTAGGATAACGTAAGGAACTACAGTAATTGTGCATTCTCCCCCTCCTCGCTGGAATACCAAGGAGAAGTGAAAAAAAAATTATAAGGATTTTTTTGAGTTATTAAAATGATACCCAGAATTTGTTAACTGCATCCCATTGAACTTTATATTTTGAGGAATAATCTCGAAGAAAATAAAAAAGGTTATTTGTATGACTGCTTTTATTCCATTAATGCGCATAAGCTTTTTTAAATTTGCGCAAGCACACGCAGACTATGAAATTTTGAAAAGTGATAATGGGACACCTTTATAGTAGAATGACTAAAACAATAGCTTGCTTAGTAGTTAGAAAAGAAAGAATTACAGCACTGTTTTGTTATAATAAATTACTTATGAATTTGTTATTTATTATGAATTTATAATTTTGTTATGGTCATCTTGGTTACGAACTCAGGATCTACGTTAGAGAGACATGGATTCGAGGCACAGTTCCACTGAAGAAGGGCTGATGTTGAAGGGATGATGCACGTTGAATCGGTCAAGGTTCTAAATGCTCACATTGTTGTCACATGGAAGTTTAGAGAGGGGAATGTGTCGTTTTTTTCACTTGACCCTGGTTCAAAATGATGAGGTTCGCCGCCAATGCCTTTGTGTTACTTTAGGGTGTAACGTACCTAAGCGCTCATTCCTACTGCGTATGTCTGCCCCCTACGAAGTTCAGCAAATTCAAGTGAGGGTCAGAAGAATGAGTTCGGCACAAAACTGCCCCCCATTTTCATCCATTTTATGCGTGATCTCTTCTTTTTAGCTTATAAAAACAACAAAATCTGAAGATAAATTAAGGTTATGAGTGAAACTTTTATAAAAGTAAAAGAGTGGGTGAAAATATCGAATAGTTTAATCAATATTTTCTTGGCGTGCCATCTGGTGGTACACCTGCGAGAGATTGCCACTTGATGATTTTTTTCTTTTCTAATGGTTATGTACTTATTACCGAAAGCCGCAAAAACAACTTATATTTACTTTCCATCAATAAATAAGTAAGGTGGATAATAAAAAGGACCTAATTTCTTTCTAAATTATAGCCTTTTGCACTCGTCTGAGATATTTTAACGAAAAAATGTATTTGTATAAATTGTATTTAATGCTGTATTTTGTAAGTTATTAATACAGAGTCTAAGGTTATATTTCCAATCTGACCGTAACTTATTTTCATGGAAAATAAAAATTCAACCATGTCAAAAAATATTTTTAGTGGTAGATTTTTTCGGTTAAACAAATTGGTTCCCGAGGGATTTTGTTGAAAAAGATGGATGAATTCTTGCTTTCATCTGGTATTTTTAGGAAGAAACAGCAGAGATAAACATGTACAACATTAATGTATGAATCTGTCAAATGGAAGAATTGATGGAGGGGATTTTTAAATATAAGTTGCCCATCGCTGCTTTTTTTTGAGCTTATATTCAAAAATATCAAGGCTCAGAAGTGTTAAATATGCATCACAATGGATGAGGAATTTAGGTTAGAAAAGCTACGTTACGAATTTTCTGGTTACCTATTACATTGGTTGTTAAAGCAATATCTTTAAAATTAATAAGTTTTTTCCTTGAACTACAAAAATGGAAAATGCATCTTTTTAATGAAATTACATAATTTTTTTGATAAATTTCTTTTAAAGTGTATTAATTAGTAAATATGTCTATTATATATTATAAATAACATCCCGTTATTCAGTAAACCGGGGCGAGTGTTTCGCGTTGAATTATGACAGATTGATAGGTTTACTAAATTCGCGTAATTTTAACAATTTTCCTTCTTATCAAAGATTCTTGTGATTTCGGGCCTTCTGAAATGTGATAAAAGAGGTAGAGACATGGCAGTTGTTTCTCAAAAAAGTAAATTAAACGGCTCAAAGTTTTTTTTTTTATTTTGGATCGAATTCTCACCGCCACAATAATGAATCCCGTTCGGCAGAATTCTTTTTTGATAGTAGCAAATCGCGTCTGACTGTTTTACTTTTAATAAATGATTTCATATTTTTTTTTTCACATACCACAATAACTGGCCGCTTCCCGCCCCCCTCCTCCGTAAAACTTAATTCCCCTTTCCGCCTCATATTATTTTTCAAGATTTTTTTATTGCATCCCTTGTTTTATAAATTTCTTTTTTTCTTTCAGGATTTGGAGATTTCTCATATTATCTTTTTTTAAATATTGATACTCATTCCCTTCACCGCTGTTTTATGTGGAAATTTCGTGTACATTTCTTATTTCATTTTCTAAATCCTTCTCTTAAATAGTCGTAATTCTACTGATTTCTTCTACTTCATCAAATGTCAATTTTTAAAAAAATTCCTTAGGATCCATGCTGCCAACTTGGATAAAAAATTAATTTCCAAATTAAGTCTATTTGATGCGCTCCAAATAGACCTTTAGCCAGCTCAGGTGTCGTCCACTTCACTTAACCATGGTTCAAAATGACGTGGTCCGCCGCCGTGTAGCTTAACAGTGCGACGGGATTGTTACATAAAGTGAAGAATCGGCTTTTCATAATCGATGCGGCTGTGTTTACTTAAAGAAATGATTCGATGAATGCGTTGCGACATGCACATCTACATTGTAAGCGCATGATGACGCTTAACCCACTTCAGGTAGAGGGGAATGATCCCCACGATGCCAGCAGCAGAAAATGTTTTTCTCACACGCCGACTGAAGGGGTGAATAAACGTCGATCATTAGCTCTTAATCATAACACCATAAATTCCGCGCTATCGCGGGATTGGGTTATCGTGTTGATGTCACAACCCGTGATGGTGAGGAACCAGGCAGCGAAAATATTTACATAGTACGTCGATTACATATGTCTTGATTACGTCCACTCTTTACCGTCTAGCAGTCGCTCCTAGTTGTTCAAACAACGACAATTTTGTGTGTTACTCGTGTTTTTTGTAGTAAAAATAGCAATATTTCATATTTTAAAAGAGGGGAAGAATGTCAAAATAAAGTATTAAGAGAAAAAAAAGCAATTTTAATACAGAATGGGAAGAACAGTGTTTCTTGACAATGTCGAATGCAACCTGTGTTTGCTATCTCCTGCAGGTGTTGCACATCCGAAAAAAAGCGGAGATTTTGAAAGGAATTTCAAAAGTATGCTTGGAAGTTTTGAAACGAATTGCGTAAGTAAAAAGTAAAAGAATTTAATTCGCAATTAATTAAAAACAATCATATTTTATTAAACCCAATGCTATCTAAAGCCAATAATATCTAAGGTTGCAACAGTAGCATTTTTGCTGCAATGCATATATTTTTACATGTTTGTAAAAGTGAATTTTCTCATTACTTTCATTTCGAAATTCTTTTAAGAATAGAATAGGAAGCTCCATTTTAAGTAAAGTTATCAATAAAGTTATTAATTAAATTATACCAAATTTAATCGGCTTTTTTTCTTCCCTTGTGGATAAAATTGTGAATCGAATTTAAAATAAATGTAACCGCTTCTAAAAGGATTAACTTTTCCTCTTTTACTCTAATCTGGAAAGTGAATTTGTCTGAGTTTAGTAGTTTTCAAAATGTGAATGTTCACTAAAAAAGATTTTTGGTGGGGATAAAATGAACAATGCTTGACGAGAGAACATTTGAATTTTTAGGAACTGTCTGTCAAATATTTATCTTTCAGGGATTCAATTATAAAAATTAGTTTTCCCACAATTAAAAAACTTTGCCTGAGAACTTAATCATCTAGCTTGCTCTATTATATATGAAGTTTTAGTTGTGTGCATATTTGATTTGAAATGGAAAAGTTTATGTTTTTAAATATTTGTACTTTTTTTTCTTTAAACCACTCTGAATATTTCCAGGATTTAGTTTATTTGATTAGTACTTACTGTGAAATAAAAATTACCCGATTCATTTTCTTTAGTACCTTGAGTGGTAATTTCACATGGTAACATGGCAACCTAACACATGAAAGGATTTTAACAGGTATCAATGTTATTATTATTGGATTGCTTCCACAGCATTTTGTAATCGTTTTTAATCCCTTGCTTTTTAATCACATTTTGAAAAAAAAATAATTTAAAAGCAGCGTCTTAAATAATTTTTTTACTGTTACCAATAAATGGTAGTGAAGTGTGGGAGTATAAGGTCATTACTTCGACGGATGACCTTCAAGAATAAAAGAAATCTAATCCCAAGGAAGATTAAGGAATATTGGATTACAGACTCTTCTTAATGTTGGATGGGAATGGCCATATTATCCAGGAGAGGGTAGTTAGAGAGCAGAACATGAACTGTGGGTAGATGAATAATTTAGAAGAGGATGAAATGAAGCACATACGGAAAAAAGTTTAGCTATTAGGAATAATAATTACAATAATACCATGTCTCCCCGGAATTTGCATTAGCTTTTTTTTAATACACAATAATTTATATTCATCTTAGACCAATATTTTAGAGAGCGCAAGAGTACAACCATTTCATCGTCTACTGAAACATAACCATAAAGTTAAGGAATCCACACATTCATTGTGTCCACGGTAGCCAAGCGGTCAAGTCAACGGACTCGTGTCCGGCGTGTCATGAGTTCGAGCCTGGTATTGCTGAAGACCCGTTGTGTAGGGGAACGATGCATGTTAAATCTGTCGATAACTCAAACATCCTCCCGTTGGTGTGGTAGTAAGGAGAGGGAGTGACATATCAAGTGTCGTCCTCGTCACTTGACCATGGTTCAAAATGACGAGGTCCGTCGCCAACAGTCTCGAGTTAATTTTCACTCACTCCACACATTAATCAGACTATCTTGAATTTTAATTAAGATGAGCCCATTTGATTCGCGGGGTTTTTTGAAAAACCTCACAATCTGAAGATGGCCGTAGCATGTTGGTGACTGGCTTGAAAATTTTGAACCTTGATCTGGTGACGAGGATGACATCTAAATTGGCAAACTGTACTCGAAACTTCCACAGCACACCAACATGACAACTTTAAGCCTTGCTAGATTTCACGTGCATCCCCCCAACACGGCGGGTTTTCATAGACACCAGGATTCGAACCTTTTCCTCGGCAGTGACCTTGACTGCTCCATTACGTAGCCACCTCAATCCATTGCAAGGGCGAATGCTTTGATATCAGTCCCGAAAACAATCTAACTCTTCTGTCAGCATTCACAGATGTCTTTGAATCCAAGAAATAATAAATACTGAAATTGGATCTACAATCACGCTTCTCTTTGCATTTACCTAGGCTATCGAGAGCATCGGATCGTATTCTGAATATTTGGGACCTCTTAAAGATTAAACTTCAATTTGTAAAAAAAGCTGTAAGATTCTAACTCTTGGAGTTTTCTATCTCCCCCCCCCTCGCCTTGTGCTTAGCAGAATAGCATTCCTTTTGTACTCTTCGATGATGAATGTGTATTATTGGTTTTAATTTTATAGTTCAATAAAATGTCAATCATCTGTTCCAATAGAGGATGAATTGAATTTCACTTTCAGCATCGTTCGTCTATTGTAAATGTCACTCCCGTGTATATTTGAACTTTGCTTGTTCATTCGGCAATTTTAAGCGCCTTGTGATACCCCCGTTCCTGGGGGTATCATCTCTTCATCTACGCGACCTAGATTTGTAGGAGGAAATGATTGATCACCCAAATTCGCCATAATAAAACTAATTTATTGTCTAAGTATATTGATCAACACAACTCGAGTCTTACGATAGGGATACAATCAGGAGTGATATAACGTCATTCTAAATTCTAAGTAAATAGTGTCTCAAATCCTAATCACTTACCTTTATTATAAGTTATCCTTAACACACTAAAGCGCGTTCTATAATTATGCTTTTCTATATTTAATATCTTCCCATCAGCTCAAGGAGATTAGCATCTCAGCTTTTTTTTCTTCCATTCTCTATTCTACCATTCTACCACGCAAATACTAAAGCTCCAATATATATCTACTAACTAATCTGCATATCACGGTTTCTTCTTGAGAGGATTGGATTTGAAATGACGTCATTCTGGCCCCAAAGATTCCCCAAGAGGATTAATAGGAAGAACGTGATAAGACCCGTGACAACCTATTTGGTTGGCAATTTTTAAATAGGGCTTATTTTGAGAGTGCATTGCGAAATACCCTAACAAATGCCAGAGCTTTAGTTTTCAATAAGGTCAACCCTTTCGGGGAAACGCTTCCTTCAAAAGAGGTTGGGAAGATGGTTCTGCGGTAAACTCACTGCCGCATTTATTGGAGTTTGGGGGGGGGCCCTCAGAAGAAAGATCAGCCGTAATCAGAACAACTCTAATTTATTATTCTCTCATTTAAATGCATAACCTAGGGTAGAAATGTCCACTTCTATTAAGTATAGGAGCAATTAAATGGTAGAATGGATACTTGATATTTGATTATAATTCAATTAACTTGCAACGCTTTGGATGTCTACGGTGTAAATTACCGTAATTTCGTTCCCAGTTGTTCAACCTCCGGTCGTTAATATTCAATTCTAACTTATTGACTCAATCGTCAATTAGCAATCTTTTGCGCATTCAGCAATTAATCGTCGAGTCATTTTCAATTCTCAGCTACTTTCTACTAACCACTAATTTCGCGTACCTAAAAGTTAATGCTTAAATTCCCATTTACATAAACCGTGTCTTCGGGAGAAAGTTTTCAATAGAACAAGATTTAAAAGAAACCAAGAGGATTAGTGAAAGTTCGCGGATAGACTCGTTACAGTTTCTACCACTGGAGTAGGACAGTGACCCTTGATAAATCTACTGAGAGGTGACCAGCGGGTCTTCCCAGATACCATTGATGGTGTGGTCGAAATGGCATTGAGACTCGAAAATAATTCCAGATGGCAGTGAATTAGGGATGACCAATGGCTCACTGGCTCCTTCTTTGGCCAAAAGGTTAATGATTACGTTATTTGCAGAATGTCTGTTTCATGAATGAGAATAATATCGAAAAAAAATGTAAAAGTTTCAAGAGTTAGAAAATAAAATGTGAATGGATTTATAGCACATTGGTGAATGTAGGTTCAATGAATGTGCATAATTCATTCTTGGGAGATTTTATTATGAAAATTTTTTATTTAAAAGCTCGTGGATGATTTGAGTTTATGGACAGTTAAAACACATCTGAAAGAAAAAACTTTCTTGTCCTATAGAAAGGATCACAAGAACAGTGTATAAAAAAAAGTCCTCATAAATTTGAAAAAAAAATTTGAAAATCAATATGAGGGAATCGCGTGTTTTTTAATATCTTCCTTTCCACAAATTTAACTTTACCGCATAACTAGCATGAAAATATAAAGCAATACCAGTTTACGGAAACAAAATTATTGGGAATCTTATCTTCATATTGATTTTGAGAAGAAGGGAATTGAAGAGCCCAAGTTCACAACTCTAATTACCTTATTTAAAAAGTTATCTTATCTCTCCCTAACAAGATTTTTGTAAAAGAAATGCTATGAGTTGATATCTGTCAAAAAGTCTGTATTTTAATTCCTTCACATTTTTTAAGAAAAAAATAACAATTTTGAGAAAGAAACATTTTGTTCCCAAATACTCTTTGTATGGTATTTCGGTTTGATCTGCGTGATAAATGTTTCCATTTAAAAAAGAAAAAAACGTTTGGGGTAGCTGACTGCAAAAGAAATCTCACCACATCCCTCAGAGAAATAAGAAATGCAACCCCTTCCTATCCAAATAGAGTTGTAATTATTTGGCGTTGAGGATTCGAGATTTCCCAACGGAGAGTCCCCCCCCCCCCCCCTGAATTTCATGGAGAAGGTAATCACTTCTCATGTAGAAATCTCGGAAGATGAGGACCTTCCATCTTAGGGATCGGCCTCATTTCCGGTTGGTGACGGTCGCTTCCGTCTGCAGACGATATCCTTTTCATCGAAACAATCGATGCCCACGCTTACCCCTCATCATCTATGTGAAGACGTGTTTTTCGTTGTCATTTTTTCTTCTCGCCTGAAGACATTCTTTGGAATAGACTGAATTAAACAATGAGGAAGAAATCCACACTATAATGAAGTGCCTTAAATGCTATTTCAGGAACAAAGAGAGGCATCGGCGTGTAAGGTGACAACGCTAAAATGTTTATTGGGTGACATTTAATTTAGGTGGTGACAAGTTTTTGATCGGTGTATTTGGAGACTGCAGTTTTCTTGAACATTTGAGGCTCGTTTCTACTCTCATGTGTGGCTACGGTAGTCGAGTGGTCATAATCATGAACTCGTGACCGGCATTTGTTGAATCGCAGGTTCGAGTCATGATACCACTGAAGATCCACCCTGTAGAGGTGCTGATGCACGTTAAATTTGTCGAGGCTCAAAGTCCTCCCGTTGGTGTGGCTCGAAGAGGGGGAAGGACAGATTCGGTGTAATCCTCTTCAAAATTACGAAGTCCGTCGACAAAAGCCCTCGTGTTGCTTTAATAAATACTCCCTCTTTACCGTCGTAGGGTGTGTGCCGTAGTAGATAAGTCATGGTCATGATTTCGTAGTTGGTGTTATTTATTTTCAATCGTGGGTTTGCAGTCCTTATGTTAGCGTAGTGTGGAAGTTTGAAGAATGGGTTGGCTTTCTCGCCTCTTGATCCATGTTTAAGGCATCCGACTACGTTCGGAATCGTGATTTTGCAAAAGCGTATAAATGGATAATATTTATGATATTTAGTGTCACTTAGATTAGAAAATGTATATAAAATTGTATTAA
>BMAV01007432.1:69639-88214 GCA_019973955.1 Trichonephila inaurata madagascariensis
TTCATTTTTTGCCAAAATATTGAATTCAAATAAACTTTTTTTTGTCAAAATGTCCTTTAAACAGTTTTATATGTGTATTCTAATCTAAGTGGCACTAAATATCACGAAAATTATCCCTATATGCGCTTTTTTAAAATCACGGTTCCGAACGTAGTCGGATACCTTAAAAATGACGAGTCTTCGTTTTGCTATATTAATCAACAATTTATCATCGAAGGGTCCGTGACATGTTTTATTTTTCCGCTTAAGCAAGTGATTATTTTTAGAAGCACGAAACTAATGAAAGCAGAAGATCAAGATGGGAAATTCAAAGATGGACTTTTAAATAATGATAAATAATTATTTTAAACTTGGATTCCCTTAACATTTTTGAAGTTTAAGTCAATAATTTTCTGGTTCGGAATTTGACTATTTCATTAAAGAAAATTATTTATAAAATTCTATTTCTACGTCATGAGGAATGAGAGGAATCACGAAATATGAGTCTCGGCGATTCAAATGGTTTCTTGAAACTTCAGAAATTGTTCCACTTTTGTGTAAATGTTAAATGTTTGTAGGATCATTAAATAATTCTGCGGAAAATGAAGATGTGTTAGATCAATAGTTCGTGGGATCCCTCTTACTTCAACTTTTATGTAAAGCATTTGTGGCGTAAATTGGATAACGAGCATGAGCTGAATTATTTCTCCTTCTGTTGTGCTTAAAATGAAATAGACATTGATGATTCATTGCGCAACAGTTCCAAATACACTTCTAATCTAATGCTTCTGTAAAACTAAATGGACTAATTATGTTCAGAGAAGTAATGGATTAATTGTTCCGTGCTTCTGTGTCCCTTTACATTTGACACTTGCTTCCCTTTCGAACATGTAGTCCTTCCGCTTACGGCATTAAGGGAAGTCAGTAGGCTACATTTGTTCAGATATATTTCTAAAAACTTGAATTCATATTCTTTCCAATATATATATATATATACATAATGATCTAACATATTTGCTATTTTATGAATTATTTAACTATTGAAACTTTTTTATGCGTCAAATAGAGCGTGGCATTTCAACAATGCCACGCTCTATTTGACACATAAAAAAGTAAATACCGTCCTTTTAAACCAGGGAAGCTCTTTCAAAGCCTCAAATGATTTTATTTATTCATACGCAGTTAAAAGTAGACTAACTGCTAATTCTGTTTATCTGTTTTTGGAGCGAAATTGGTTTGTATTTAGTAGAATTTAATGAAAGTATTTGCTAATCAAACAATAATAATGTAAAGAAACCATGAGCAAAAGAAAGAAAAATTCACAATTTGAATGTCAGTTTTCTTTTTGAAAAAAAAAATATGTGCATTGAAGCATTTGCGCTTTATGTTTATGATGGGGCTTATTCTTTTAATCCTGGTAATACATCAAAATTAAAGCTGTAAATTAAAGCCTGATGAATAAGCTGTAAATACCATGAAATGTCTTAATGTAGAGTAATATGCGCATTTTCTGCATAAACTAAAAATAAATTTAAAAAAAAAAAAGACTAAAAATATAGAAAAGAGATAATATTTAAAAAAAATTATGCAAAAATGGGTAGGATTTTTAATGAGATAACATTGCATACAAAAATTACAGTTTCCTAAGAATCACATTTTTAAAATTGTGCTCTAAAATGAAATTTTTCTAAATTTAATGTTTGAATACACTGCAAGTTTCCATCATAGATTCCTTATCTACACTTGCGCATACTGAAGTGAGATTTTTGAAATATTACAAAAAAATTTAGATAAAGAGCACATCATCTTTATGAATTTTGAATAAATTCATAAAGATGCCCAGTAAAAGTTTGTTTTTGAAAAAACTAAATATATTTGAAAACTTTCACTTCAGTATGAATATAAATGTCTATTTATTGTACCGACAAGTTTATAAGCAATACATATTTATACATAAAAATACATAAATTCCATGTTTAAAAACATAAGTAAAACAGTTTTATTTTGGCTGTTTTAGAAATCATTCATCCAGTTTAGAATAATTTTTGAGATCTGATACTTTTAGAAATTTTGCTTGCATTGGGAACATACAAACCCCTAACGAAAGCTTTCGTGAAATGTCGTATAATCATGTATTCTCAAATTCAATCATAAATTCATATCAAAACCATATTGATACATTTTCAGATTATATTTATGATGTTTTATGGTCAACTTTGATGTTCGTATTGCATCAAACTGAAATTTTTCAAAGATTGGTACAGAATTTGAGGAAAATGATGTAAATGCTACAAAATATCTAGTTAGACAAAAATGCTATGGTATTTTTAAGTAAAATAGGAAACAAAAAAAATCTTAAAATAAATTGTGAAGAAGCAAATGTTTTATATAAGATGGGGCAAATACCGGTTGAAAAATTCATGAAAGTGACATTTTCTGTATTAAAAAAGCTATTTTCTCAATGTTGTTTTTAAAACCACATGTACTTTTCTCAGAATCTACTGCATGAATGCACCTGTAATTTTTGCTGCATATTACTGATATATAACTATATATACTGAATTGAGCTTTTTGAGATATTTTCAAAATATTTGGCTAGAGACCAGATATCGTGACAAAAAACGACGATTTTCCAAAAATTCACAGTGATTTTACGTAAAAGCATGCTTTGAAAAATAATCAATATTATATATATATATAAAAATCTCACTTCCGTATAAATATAAAATTTTAATTAATATACAGACAAAATTTAAAGTCTATTTATTTAACAGTTTCTGAGAAAAAGGTACATAAAAAAAGGCTCAATTTAGCATTGTGCGAACCAGAATGTTGCCAATTATTTATAGGACACAAAACTGGAAAATAATAAGGATAGGATGCAGTACACAATTATTTACGCACATTTCTTGTCGAATTAGCTTATTTGACTTAACCTTTACGTCATATAAAATCGAGAATTTTATTTCTAAAAGAGTGCGTCTTTCTAATGCAGCTAATTAGTATTATTACAAAGTTCTATTGCTAATGGGAACTGAAATGCCATTCCTATCCTCCTTAATTACGAATGTGTGTTTGTCATGCTTAATTTAATTCTCGTCGATGTCACAAAACATATTAAATAAGCCCATATAATTTACTTTGTTAGTTCGTAGCATGAAAACGGCAGGAAATGACTGTTAGACTGGAGAAAAAGCCATATTTCATTGCATCTGAAACAGCAGAACGCAAAATATCCTAGACAGTGCGTCGACAAAGATATCTTTCGACGATCTTCGTTTGATTCGGGGGAAAATTCCGTTATAATATTCTGTCCGAATATAAAAATTTCGAGCGAATCCGCTTTTTGATTTTATCTTGCAATAACTGCATATTATACGCCTAAGCTTAAGATTTTGAATTCGATGTAGTGGCTATGGTTGGGAACTCGTGACTGGAGTGTCGCGTATTCGAAACCCAAGGGTCACTGAAGATCCGCCGTGCAGAAGCCGAGGCCTGATAAACTTGTCTAAGCCCAATGTCCTCCCTTTGGTGCAGAGCTCTTTCTCCCTGCTTGACTGAGGTTCAAAACGGATTACGTCTGTCGCCAATACCTCTCATGTTGCTTTATAGTATAATGTTAATAAGCTCTCACTCATTCGATGTAACTGGTATCCGAATGATTTTGGTTTCGAACCCTTGGCTGGTGTTGTTTTTGTGTCGTGTGTTCGAGTCCTGCTGTCATTAAATATCCGTCAGGGGGAAGAGCTGGTGCATGTTTGACTATCGAAGCACAAAGTTCTCACGGAAATTTTGATAGGTCACTTGGACGTAGTTAAAAAATAAATACGTCCGTCAATCAAAGCCCTGGTGTAGCTTCTAAGTATGACGTGTGACACATGGGATTTTTTAGTAAGAATGACCTTAAATAACTTACAGAACGAGACCTAAATCTATAATTTACTTTAATTTTTAAAAGAACTGTGCTAATCATCAAGGGAATGTACATTGAGGAGTCAAAGCACTGTGAGGAGTCAAAACACCCTTCCCCATTTTTCAATTAACTCGTTTGGATGAACTGGAGAGCACGTGATTAAGTGCAAATGGTATTTAACTGCTGATGGAGAAGGTAAGGTATTTTATTCTTGTCCTTGCTTTTGCGAAGGCTGTGGAAGGCTTATGATCTAAGGGAATTTGATAGAGGGCAGATTGCAATGACCCAAAGAGTCGGAACAAGTACCTCCGAAACTGCGCAGCAGCTAGGTTGTTCAAGGTCTACCGTTGTTAATATTTATGTAAAGGGGTAAATGACTTCGAAATCAGCAATAGATGAAAAGCTGTTAGACGTCCAGACGTCATCAAAGAAAAATGTTGAGGGAGCAGGCAGTGCTTAGTAAAACAAAATCGGTGCCAGATAGGGACTCGGCTGACAGCTCAATATATTGTACGTCTAAATATTCCGGACACACTTTTCAGTGGACACTCGTGTGCCTAGTTGACCAAACATCGTTGTCCACTACACCTATCGCGGAGTATCGAGACTGGGTAAGTGGAAGAGAGTTGCCAGTTTGAATAAATTATGATTTCTTTTTTTCAATCATGTCGATGAATCATGTCAGAGAGTAACGTCTTCCTGGTGAAGAATTGCTTTTCTCATGTACAGAAGGTTATGTATAGGATGGTGATGGTGGTATTATACTTTGAGAAAGTTTGTGTGTGTGTGCATGGCTGGCTCTGGGGCCCTTAGTTGTAGAAAACACCATGAAATATGTGGACTATCAGAACGTAATTTTGTGGCCATGGTAGCCTAGCGATCAAGGTAACGGACTCGTGGCCGGCGTGTCATGAGTTCGAGTCTAGTACCGCTAAAGACCCACCGCATAGGGAAATAATGCATTTTAAATTTGTCCTCAAACTTCCTTCCGTTGGAGTTGGGTAGAAGTTAAGAGAAAGAGGTGCCACAGTTGAGGTGTCGTCCTAGTGGCTCAAAATGACGAGGTTCGTCACCAAAAGCCCTCGAATAGCTGAATAATACGCGACGTTAATATTCGATCACTTTAAACGTAATTGCGGAACAGTTGCATGGCGTCTATCTTCATGATTGGAAATTGAATTTCCGAAACGACAACTTCCCGTGTCATAGGGCTCGAATTGTATTGGAGTGGCTCGAGAGACATTATGATAAATTCTAATTAATGTCCCGGTCACCTGATTCGCCGGTTCTTGAACTTATAGGGAACATTTGTACTTCCATGGAAAAAAGGAGCTAACAGATAAAAAAACCCAACCACGTTGGAATATCTTGAATTTGCTGGTTCGTTGCTTCGATGTTACGAACAACCTGTATCCAATCATCGACAAAGAAGTGACACACACGACTGGTTGCATCTATTTTGCAAGCCTGATGCTACTGAATGTGCTATTGTGCAGGTGTCCGTTAAGTTTTGAATCTTCAGCGTGTATATAAAGCCTTTATGTGATTTATGATTTTTAAGAAACGATTTTTAGCAATAAAATTTTGAAAAGTTAATTAATATAATGTAAACAAAACTGTATTTGGTACGCCAAACATTCAATTTTTTTCGTCCTTGCTTTCAATTCTCCAATCTTTATACATTGTACTAGCTGGTACGCGCGTTCTTGACACGGACGAATTGAAAAATAAAACAATAGAGATGGAAAGATAAAGAAATTTTAAATGAGTTAATTTTAAGTCAACTGTAAATTAAACACACACACACACAGGCTTAACATATTTCTGATCAATAAAAAAATCTATTTGTCAAATTTTAAGTTTGCAGATCTAATACTCTTGAATAAATTTTTTTTCTATAATGCCTGGTAAAACCCACATGTGGGATGATTTTTGAAAACCTCCTTCTTATCTAATCTGTGCCTCCCCCTTGGGTGTCAATTTTCGCAAAACCCTTTCTTAGCGGATCTCTACTCCATGAAAGGAACGTACGTACCTGCGAAGTTTGAAGGGTTCCGGAGATATCATGATGAGTGAGTGAATCACTTTTCTCTTTCGTATAGATTTGCGTCGTATTATATAATTTTGGCTGACAAAAACAGGATTATAAATTAATATCAAAATGAGTCGAATGCAGTTTTGAACAATAACATTTTTCCCATGCATGTTACAAAATGCAAGAATAAATTAAAATTCTTTTATCAGTTAACAAATGCCTTTAGTCATGCATGAAGTGTTTTTAAATTATGTAGCCTAATTATACACAAGAATTTATCACTACTTTTTACAAATGAAATTCGATTTATTATAGTATTGTATTTTCATAATTTACCCTTTAAATTTTATGGTATGACACATCAGTATGTTTAATACGCGACAGCTGTTCAATATATTCGGAGTTCTTAACGGGTCCAGTAAAAATCAATGATGTTTTATCTGGTTTTTTCTACTTTTGAAAAAACGTCTGAGGCCTAAGAACATCATAAAATTTATTAGTCTAGACATCTTGATCCAGATTTATAGCACAGACTCATAATTTCCATAAAATTGACCTTTGGTGATTTGGCGCTGGACAGCATCTTGACCCCCCCTGTTAATCTACAACAGTATGAAACGATCATTGATATTGAGGTGGGCCAACAATAATTCAATTTTATTATCAACTATCCTTTTTCTTAAGTACAGGTAACAATGTAGATTGGTAGAATTTTTAAAAACTGATATTTAAAATGAGGATTATTCCTGATTTTTTGTTTGATGTAGGAAGAAAAGTATCTTTTAAAACATAGGTTTTGTTTTCAAAATTAGAATTTGAATTTAAGCCCATTTATAAACATTCGGCAGATAAGAAATTTCGTTTACGATGCATGTTGCGCATTTTTTCTTCTTTCTAAATGTACATGTTCATTAATATTTTGCCAGCAACTTTTATAATAATTCCTTGTGAGTTAACCGTAACACGAATATTTTTCAAAAAAGTACTGTCAAAAATTATATAGTACTAACTAGTATACCCGTTCTTCACACGGGTAAATTGAAAAACTAAACAATACAGATGGAACGATAAAGAAGTTTTTAATGAGTTAATATTACCTGAAATGCAAATTAAACAAAAAAAACTTCTTTATAAATTTTAAGTCTGTAGGTCTAGAGTAGCTGATAAAAGGATGTTTTTTTTATTAATAATACCTCCGTAACTCCCTTGGGGGTCGATTTTTGAAAACACCTTTCTAAGCTGATCTCAGCTCAGCAAAAGCAACATATTGTTACAAATTTTGTGCAATGAATTCTTAAAATAGTGTAATTTATATCTAGAGGTGTAATACGTTAATCTTATTTTCTGTTGTATTTATTTCATGTTAAAATTGTTATATTCGCAAGCGATGCCGTTCATTTCATTATAATGGCGATTCAATGGAAGCATAGCGAAATGTTGGCGATAGAGCCAAGTTGGCATTATTTTTTGGCGACCCTGTTGGCAACTTGGAGATTTATTGAATGATGCCGAAGTTTACATGCTGTAGTACCACCTGGTGGAGAGCCGCAACAAAGAGGATAACACAAAACATTCCCCACACACACAGACACAAAAAATACATATACATGCCAATTTTCATAGTCATCGGTTGAACGGTGTTGGAGTGAAGCGATTTTATATATACATACAGACATTCATTTTTATATATAGAGATATATTTTTGTAAATAAAACGATTTTTTTTGTATAGTCTAGTAAAAATATACATTAAATGGAATCTAAGAATATTCCAAGATTCGAATGGCCTTTGTGGCTGCGGTAGTCGGCTGGTCATAGCCGAAGTTGTTTCAGTCGAACTGTGGGTCCAAGTTCTGGTGCCACCGAAGATCCGTCGTGTAGAGAGGCCTATGCACGTTTAATCTAGCGTGGCTTAAAGTTCTCACGTTGCTGTGTGGTGGAAGTGAAGATAATGGGAAGCCAGCTGAGATGCACCCTCGTCACTTGACCTAGATTCAGAATGGCGAAGTACGTCACTTTATAACCCTTGCGTTAATAAGCAATCAGTCAAGTCATTTGTGCAGTTAGTGCATTCGAGTTGTCATTGCATTAGGGCTGAGTGTATCAGTAGAGGGCGCTAATATGATTATGCTGTGTTAATTATGTTTACCTGCGCTGTATATAAAACCAAAAGAAAGAAGGATGCTGTATGGGCCATTCGCTTTTTGTTCGCAATATCTTTTAAGGCTGTCTTCGGTTAAAGTACGTTCCCGTCTAGACCACAGACCTATGTTAAAAAATGAACTTTGTTCAAATTTTGTTTTTTCTAGTGAAAAAACTTACGTTTTACTACTAATATATTATGGTTTACATTTTGTATTGTGTTAATTTAGTTTCTTTTTCGTATATTTCTTTCGATGCTTTGATTATGTTGCTTTATTTGTTTTCGACTAACACCGTTGGTTTTTCAACCCGCATGTTTGCCGTGTGCGTCGTCCCGTATGGAGGAAAATGGTGTTCTGGGGATCCTTTGCTTTCCCTTTGCCCACGCTCCTCCCGTAGGGAGGAGATTGATGGCCTACGGATACCTCTGCGTTCCCTTTGGCCCACACTTCACTGTATACGGGTGGCAGGAGTGAGCCCACTCCTGTCAATCGGCTGGTAGTGCCTCTCTTCGGTATCCCCGAAGAGACACTGCTGTAGGGTTAGTGCTGCAGATAAGGGGTGGCGGGTTTACCCGTTAGATCCTCACCCTGGACTGTAGCATTATATTCTGGGTGTACTCCAGGTAAGCGCCGTGCTTGGTGTTTTGCCAGATGACCGGCACACTGCCTCCCTTGTTGGACTCCGTGGTGGGTGGAGGCACGCCAGGACGAAGTTATGTACGCGTACTTATGGATCCAATGCAGCTGTGCCCGGGTAAAGGCCTTGTTTTACCCAACCTTACCATTGATGATATTGGAAACTATACACGTTTTCTGATTTTATCGTTACCCAATAATGAAATGTCTCGGAAGTCTCCATTTGCTATTCAGAAAGCACTGAAAGGAATAGGCGGAGATCCGAAAGGTGTTAAAAAGCTACGATCCGGAGACTTGCTCATTGAAACCACATCAGCTTTACAGACAAAATCTTTCTTAATGACTAAAACATTTCTAGACTGCCCTCTAATGGTATATCCTCATAATTCACTTAATTCTTGTCGAGGTGTCATATCTGAGCCAGATTTATTGTCCGTTTCAGAAGCAGAAATTCTCGAAGAACTTTCTGACCAGGGTGTTACAGAGGTCAGAAGAATACTTTGAAAAAAGATACTGTTATTATCCCAACGAAACATTTATATAATTTTAACATTCAATAGCCCTAAACCGTCTTCAATAAAAGCAGGTTATTTAAACTGTAAGATCCGTCTTTATATACCAAATCCTCTGCGCTGCTTTAAGTGCCAGAGGTTTGGACATTCTCAAACTTCCTGCCGCGGTCAATTAACTTGCTCTAGATGTGCATCCGCTGGGCATTCTTCCACGGATTGTACACTAGAGCCGAAATGTGTCAATTGTGCAGAAACCCAACCATCAAATTCAAAACTATGCCCAAAATGGAAATTAGAAAAACAGATCCAGGAAATTAAAACCATTAAAAATATATCCTATTTAGAAGCGCGAAAATTAATAGTTCCTCAGTTAACTCCAACATATGCTCAGCTACTAAACTGTCAAATATATCAACTGCAACTCAAACAGATCCAAGCATCACAAATATCTTTTGTCCACCTTTGAAATATCTAAATCCAAAATATTCTGCCAATCAGATGCCAAACACGTCCACAATTTCTGTAGTCTCCACATCATCCACATTCACTCAAGTAAATCTACTTCCTTCCACATCTGCAGTAACTCTAGACAAACCAAGTAAATCTCAGTTACCTGTACCCATTTCCTCTAATAGAATTACCAATGGCAATAGCCTAAATACTTCTGCTTCGTCTTTATCGGCTGAAAATGTACCAACTGTACCATTACTTAACCCTACCACATCCAGTACTCGAACTTCCGAAATATCTAAGGCTGAAAATAATTTAAAACAAAATAGAAAAAAGAAAAAGCTCACAACAGCACCCAAACCAGACATTGAAATTCGAATGACACCACATAAGCCAAAAAAAAAGTAACATTAATTACACGTCAGAAGATGAGGAAATGATTATTTATGATGTGGATGAATCTTTGAATTTTTCGAATTTTGAATCAGGTTTCAAAAAATACACGACACCGACAAGAAATCGGAAAAAATAAGTCAAGCGCGAAAGCTTTAAATTGTTGTAAATAACGTGTTTCCATTTTATGTTTAGCATTGTTTTCAATGTTTTTATATCTTAACTTTTAAGATTTTTAGTGTTAAATTATAAATTGAATTTAGTACGATTTTATTGTTTTTTAATATTTAGATGTGTATCTTAATCATATGACATTTTAAAGTTATTTTGTGTTTTTAAAATTTTATGAATATTCAAACAAGTGTTTGGCGCAGCATAGCCAAAAATGGCTCTTGCGCCATAAAACTCTACACTCACTCACTCACTCGGTTAAGGTACGAGAGCTCTAACTAAACGCGAAGCACATTTTCAGACAGAAAAATGACCCAATTTCCATGGAAATTTGCAATATTAAAACTCGTACCTCTGTTAACAATAGTGTTTTTGAAAATTTAAAATATTCCGTGAATACTTTCTTTTTTGTTTTAATACGTGAAGGCAAAGCCCATTTAACATTATGGTATAGGATAAAAAAATGCGAAACACATTTTATTCCAGAAAAAGGAATCAACTCGGTTAAAAATGCGAAGTATGATAAAAAATGCTGCTCTCTAAAGGATAGTGAAGCCAGAATATCATATTAATCTTTCCTTTCTTTTATATCTGAAAAAATGTTCCAAATTCGGGTCCTATTCTTTAACATTAACCTAAAACAGCCTTAAGAAATAAAACCATTGAAACGATGTCAACAACGCATTGTGAATGTAAAATTAAAATAAATCGATTGCATTTAGGTAGTAGAATTAAAAAATACTTCGATTTTTAATATCCTCGCAATTATTTGTCAAAAATGGTTTTAAAGTGAATTCTAAGCAAGTGGTCTCTGGCAATCAAAGTTCGAACCAATTTTTGTTAGAAGATGTTGAAACTTTGTTTTTTACAATTTCGATTATTTATGAAAGTGTTAGTTACTTACTCTAAACACAAATTATTTTTTTGAGGGGGGGCGGGCGGCAAGGGATCGAAAATCGAAGGCAAAATTTAAGTCTCAATGAATGACAAAAACCGCAAAAATGTGTTCTTGGTAAAAAGGAACATGGTCATAATAATGTTATAACTATTTCTGAGTTGTTACACGCTATACATGAGGCCCTTGGTAATTCTTTCCATCTTATGTTTTATATTTTGCGTCTTGAAACGATTTATAATCAACAGAAATATGCAAAGCAGAATTTTCTTTTCTTGTCTAATATTTTGCATACCATTTCCCCTTTTTACTCGGTAAAAAATCTCCCCAACCCCCGTTGAATGTGTGGCACTTTAAAAAAAAAAATAGTTCTTTTTCTCTGATTCAAATCATATAATTATACTAAGAACAATATCTAAAAAAGAAAACCTATAAAGATGCATTTTAATGTATTACTTTCTACACAACTTAATAAAATATTTAGGAATGTCTACATTGTGTGTAAGTAGTAAAAAAATTATAATTCTCTCACTGATATTTTTATTAGCTGAATTCATGTATTATTATGAAAAAATCGAATATTATAACCGTTGTAATATTTTTTTAATGTATGCATTTTTCCTCAAAATTAACAAATTCTGATGATAGTACCTGATTTTAATTTAGTGTTTTGTTAGGAACTTATCTCTTTTTAATATTTTTCCTCTCTCTGTTCCAAACGTAACTATTATTGAATTAATACTTAAACAAGAGAGATTAATATTTTTCCATGTCTCTGCCGAGACAAAGATAATATTCTTGAGAATAGCGTATATTATAGTAGAATATTTATTCGAGCGTATAAAAAATGATTGCGAGGAGTTTCAATTACGTAAAACATGTTTGCTTTAACTTGGGGGCACCATTCACTTCATTTGCCTGAAAAAGGCTGACCGAATAAAAAAAAAAAAAAGGGAGCCAATGAAATGACATCGAACTTATCCGAAGTTACTTTTCAATTTTTTGTAAAAGGAAATGACTGAAAAAACAGTTTCAAAATTATATTTTTTCATTTCTCTTTTCATGTGAAAAAAAGTTTTTTTCATTCGCTAAAATGACTATTATCCGAGCCGAAGTTATTCTTAAAGAAAGTCTAGGGGGAGATGTTAGTATTAAATAAGCATTACTTTTTTTGTTCCGAAAAATTGCATTCTTAAGGACATTGCTCTTTTAAAACAAGCAATATAAAAACAATTAAGTCAATTTCTAAGCTCAACAAAGAAAAATTTATTTTAGTTACTTTTTATTAAATAATTACAATTAATGTAAATATGTATATGCATATGACAGAATTACAGTGTTAAGTGGCAAAATAAAAAGCAATTTTCCTTGTCATTTTCCATTTTCTCTTCTATATACGGTGTTGGACTATTATTTTTGTTTGTTACTATTTATTCATGAATTAAATTTAATTATTTCAGTAAAATAGTATAGTAAAAAGAAATTACATATTCTCAGAAATCAAGCCATTCCAGGTGGGATTCGAACCCACGACATTTGGATTAAAAGTCCAACGCGTTATCCATTGCGCTACAGGGAGCAATTTTCCTTTTTATATAGGGTTTTGGAGTAAAACGAGTAAGAATTTATCCATTTTTTTTATCCTTTAGAAAAATTCTAGAATAGGCGGAATTTTGAATTTCTGTTTATTCTAATGGTGCACATTCATTTTGTGTATGCCTGTGCTTACACAGATCTCGGTAGCTTAGTGGTTATGGTAACAGTCTCACGACAGAAGTGTCACAAGTGTTAGCCCTAGTGCCATTGAAGACCCGTCGTGTAGAGGGGCTGATGCACGTGAGATTTGTCGAAACTCAAAGTTCTTCCATTAGAGTGGTTCCAAGAGTGGGGATGCCAGCCCAGGTGTCGTCCACGTCACTTGATCATGGTTCATAACTATAAAAATCCTGTGCCAACAGCCTTCGTGTTGCTTTAAAATGCGAACTCATCCGGCTAGCTACGTTCGTATTTTCAGGGTGTCATTACATTTCTTTCTTAGAATCTTTTCAATTTTTGTTGATGGGTTGTGTGACTATACTTTTATGTTTATAACCTTTGCTTTTTGCAATTAAACTTGTGTGGCAAGAGCTTCATTTTCCCGCTAATAAAGGATTAAATTAATTCCTTAGTGAGGCGTCTTTTTTCTTGAAGCTATGTACTAAACATTTTATTCCTAAAACCTTTCGAATTTATTTCAATTTGATTTTAGCTTTATGATTTTGAATAAATATTTGGAATTTTAAGAATATAGTAAAAGGTATGTATACGTTTTAATGTGTTTATTGACGGTGATCAAAAGGGAGGGGGGACATTTATTATCAAGAAAATTTATATTATTCAATTAAAAGAAAAACCAAAAGGATTTTTAGTAAACATTTTGATTTTTGCCTAAAGTAATTAACATTTGACTTTAGTCATGAGTCGTCTTTTGTAAACACTTGGAAGTTTTTTGCTGATATTAAAATGTTCTCTCGCCGAAGGAAAGATATAACAGAAGCTCTGTCGTCACCAAGATGGTATATCGTTCTTTCAAATGCGTTGAATGAAACGAAGCGTTCTAAGGTACGCTTTAATTAAAGTTTTCGTTTGCTAATTATTCTATGGAAAGGCGCGGCGTGACTTAATTAGGATTAATAAGACACAAAGTTGAATTTTACAAACAGAATAATCTACTGTGCTTCAGAATTTAAATTCAGTCTGTCTTGTAAAAAAAATACTTTGAAAAAAGTTTATTTGATCTTTGAATACATTTTTTCAGTGTATTTCTAACGCATCGTTCGACTGGAGAGGAAGGACATTTTCACAGGAAGCTTCACTCTAAAGGGTTTTTCAGTTTGGATATTTGTGTGGATGCTCCTTTCGCGCGGGAATCGGTTGTGACGTTTGGGAAAAGGAGAGTTAAATCATTGATTTATTTACGTCCACAGCTATGAAATACAACAGATACATTTAAATAGGGGCTATTCTCCTGTTAATTGTTTCTACTGAAAATGTCCGTTGTGAGGGAGCACAACCGAACTTTTCAATGTTTTAATACAGACTGCCTTGTCCATTGTCCCGGGGGGGGGGGATTCCCCTACACATCGAATTTCAGCCGGGGTTTCCGACCTGTGGGCGGAGCTGTGTTTTTCTCTCGGTCCTAGGTTCTCGGGGTGATGTCAGATGAAAAGACCTCGCTATATTTAGGGGTGGATGGGAGCTGTGTTATACTATGCACATAAAGAAGTCGATTTTTCAGCTGTGTGACGCGAAAATGTCACAAGGTATATTCTGGTAGCAAAGTAAATGGTTAACGTGTCTCATAAAAAGCCATTTATAACAGAATTTTTCCATTCGAGATCCTCATGAGCCCTAGGAATTCATTTAATTTTGAGAAGTTAGCCAATATATAATATTTCATGTATTTAATGCTATGAATCAAGGGTTCGTATTCATATATTATCGAGTTGCTTAGAAAGTAATGTATATTTATTTTTTTTATGAAAATGACGGACAATTTACTTGTAGGGAATAAACATTTTATTGAATTATATATTGCCCATTCTGGTTCATTACATTTTGCCATCTTTCTGGCAGTAACAAAATACCACGCTCATAAAAAATTTTTTTGTTCCTTGCTGGCAAAAAACTGATCCACGTGATTTTCGACCTCCTCAATTGAAGAAAAGGTATAACAAAATTTGAAGAGACTGGAACAAATAAGAATCAGAAGGTGCCAGATTTAGAGAATAGGGTGGGTATATAGCAGTATATCCCATCCAAGATGTAAAGGTTACAAAACTTGTATGTGGTCTCGCATTATCTTGGTGAAGCACTACACTTTTCCCGTCATTTCTGTTTGAGGGAATCATTCAGTTTGTTCAGCTTATGACAGTACACTTCAGAATTGTCCGTAAAGGTTCAAAAAGAGATTATTCTGAAATCTTACTAGATAGCATAACTTTTTTGATGGATATCGGCTTTCGAAGTCTTCGTTTTTTTTACTCCATGACTACTTGCGTGTAACATTGTTGTAGACAACCCATTTCTCGTCCCCAGTGATGATGCACTTAAAAAATGGATCATTTTCTTGACGTTTGATAAGCCAACGCGAAGTTACAAATTTCTTTCTGTAAGAACATTAGAGATTAAACATAAGCGTTTCAAATGATCACATAAATTGTCAAGATCCATTTAATCTCAACGAGCTATTATTCTCCGGTTTGCATCAATTGCCGAGTTAAAATTTTGCAGAACAGTTTGAGCAGTGGAATACTGTTAATACATCTTTTCCATACACCTCAGATGATCTCTTTCTTGCTTGAACAGTATTTTTACTTTTTCGATATTTAAAAAGAATATGCCAAAAATACCTGTTTTCAAATCCTATATTTGACAGATGTAATTAATCGAGCTTTTTCACAAGTAAACCTTGTTATATCATCCTTCAAAATATGTAATGGCAATGTAATAAAATTGTAAAGTTGTCTGTGAAAAATATAATTATAAGACACCCCTGTTGGGAAACAACGGAATTAGTTCCCAAACAACCCAGTAATATTTTTATTATTGTCATATTGAGTGAGACAATATCAACGTGTCCGCACTATTCAGCTACACGAGGGCTTTGGGTGACGGATCTTGTATTTTTGAACCATGGTCAAGTGACTAGGGTGATACCTGAGTTGGCCCCCCCCCCTTCTAACTTCCCCACTTTGCCAACGCAAGGATTTTCAGCAAAGACAGATTTAAAGTGCATCAGCTCCACTACTTGGTGGTTTTTCGGTGGCATCAATACTCGACCGCATGACTCGTCGTGCTTCTTTCAACAGTACATTGAAATTTGTTAATAACTGAAACCTCTTAATCCTATATTCACAGAAAAGTTCTAGTTAGAAGATATATCTCACCTCTTTTAATGGGTATTCTAAACTAAGAATTTGAAAAAATCGTTTTTTTTTTTTCATATTTTCAAAGTTTAAACATTTAAAAATATGTACTTAATAGGATTTTTTCAAAATTATAATTATTTTCGGAGATACAGGTATTTTAGTGACGCGGCATTCATTCACGAAAATCCTCTTCTGTGTGAGAACGTATCGGAAATAATAAAGCCGATTTACGAGAATTTATCATCAAAGAGTTTACTGAGTCGATATTTTGGTTCAGGAACACAAAATAATAATGAATCTCGGAATTCATCAATATGGGCTTTTTCACGTAAACATATACATGCCGGACACATACAGAAATTGCAACTTTTATAACAGTTTGCATTTTTAAAATGAAAGCTTCATTTCCATTTTAGAAGTGACCTTTATGGGAATAGAGTTTGGATTCGCCGTTAATATCCGGATTGAGCGCTCAGAAATACGAGCTTCTGACGCTTCAAAGGAGGCCAGAGCTGCTGGTTTGGAAGAAAGAACTTACAATTGTATGGCTTAGTCTGCGCGTAACTTGACCCGAAACCCTTAAACGCGTTTTTCTCGAAATTACTTCTTTCGAGACTCTTGTCATACTTTCTCAGGTTCCACTCAACCAATTTTCTTGAAATTTGATTTGAGCCTTTTTTTTAAAGATCTAGGGGATCCCATGCTATTAAGAAAACGTTCAGAATCGAAATGAGTCAGTTAATAAAACCATATGGTTAGTTGATCCCAAGATCTATATTTGCGGAAATAAAAACTCTAAAAAGGAGTAAATATGGATATTGAGCAGTTCAATATGAGTCATGTAGCAAAATTAATGATCTTAATACATAATGATATTGAACTAAGTTATAACTGTGTGTCATGCTTCAAAAAACTAGATACACGTAGGATTCGTGTAGCCCGACGAAATCATCTTAAGATCCCCAAAAAAGGCAAGATGATTAAAAATAATGGAAAAAGAAAATTAGAGTCTTTTGTATGAGCAGAGAGTAAAATTAATGCTTCTGGAAAATACTAAAAAAAGTAAATGCTCAAAAAGTTACAAATTTTTACTTTAAAGCCGATTTTCTCAATGTAATATTTTTCATTTTATGTACGTTTTTCTCAAAAACTACTTATCATATAATTCTTAAATTTCCTGTAAGCAGGCTTTTAACATGTTTACATATTTTAATGGAAGAAATTAGATATATATAGCACACCTTTTTAGGCATGACTTTTTAAAACTAAATTTTTGGGAAGATATTTGGACAAACTTTAAAAAAAATCATAATTAAATTTTTAACAAAAAGACAAAACCCTTCGTTAAAGCGTTATTGATAGTACACATAACCCACTATAAAAATTTTATCCATGAGTAATAAGTAGTTCCTGAGGAAAAGGTACATAAATTTATGCACTTTAACATGGGCTTCTATGGACGTGCCGCACTCCCTTCAAGTAAGAGTCCAAATACATTATTACTGCGTTCAATACATTGTTCTTGTATGTAGAAGGGCGCTGTGAAAACTATGTTTGAAAAGTGGATCGCAAATGTTGAAAGTTTGAGAAGCACTGGGTTAACATGTATCAGGCTCTCTACACGGCAGGTCTTCAGTGGCAACAGGACTCCCACCCTAGAATACTGAGTATCAGCCACGAATAGTTCTCTCTGACCACGATCTCAAGGTACTTCTCGCTAACTTTATTTGATTACGCGTTAGTGAAACATTTTGCTTGAATTTTTCTCTACACACCTCGTATTTAAGTGAAGGAGGACCTCTCTTCTGGCCAGGAAGAGTATCATAGTCAACCAAAGGCCTTGATTCACCATAGGGACAGTATTGGGAAAAACATGGGCCAGTTCTTTCCGTGCTTTCTTCTACTCCATTCACAATAGCATCGATTACTTGATTACGTGGCATCCGTAAAACTGGCAAAAATAACAAACGGGCTTGTTTTTCTGTAAATCTGTTTTCTATGTTCTATTGTTCTTCGATCAGAAATAGTTGTCGTGTATACATAACTTTTCTCTTATGAATCGTGCCCATTGTTTGTGGTCTACCAATAATTTTGTCAGCTAATCACTTTACAGTTTTGTTTATTACATGAACGTTGGCTTTTACCAATAATGGACTTAATTTTAAGTTTATTAAATCAATGGAAATGTTTTAAACCTTTTACTACAGTCAAGTTTTTTTTTAAAACAAAGCCCTTTAGAGTTCTGGGTGGCTAAAACTGTTGATGGCAGCTGTGGTTTAAAGGTAAAATGTAAGGTGGCCAGCAGTAGCGCACTCAGGAACTTTTCAAGGGGTGGGGGGGGTGCGGGGTTGTGTGTGGAAAGTTCACCATTCTTGTATCATGCTCCTTTTGATTTTGTCGATTTTCGGGAACAAAACACATTAAAAAACTAATTATTGAATGAATAATTAGCATTATTTAATAAAATTAATCATTAATAACAAATACTTAATTAAATTTTACGCACTATATACTTAGAATTATGATCAATCGGAAAAA
>BMAV01007432.1:92696-108173 GCA_019973955.1 Trichonephila inaurata madagascariensis
GTCAAAACTGTTTTAAGTTCGCTTAAAACTAATTATAATTTGAGTAATCATTTAAAAAAAATGATTTTACATTTTTGTAAACATTGTCACGCACTTGGCTTTACTCTCCTTACAATTTAGCGATTATATCAATAATGTTTTATTTTCTTATAAATGAACTCGTGCAAAGAGCTGGTACTTCAGCCGGTATACTTTTAATGTATTCAGTGTGTGTGTATGTGTGTGCTCCACAGAGTTATTTTATAACTAATTAATTAATACTAAATTAAGAACAAGTATAATAAGTATTAGTGATTTCCATGGACTTGTCTTGCAGAGCAAAGTTTTTCAAAGGAATGCTTATAATTAGAAATTGACCTTCTGAGTTCTTTTTCTATATTTAGCTGATATCTATATTTTGTTTTCTAAGCAGCCACCGCATTTTGCAATATGTTCCAATTTAACCCTTTAACGCGCAGTGGTATCTCTCCGAAACCACTATTTTCTAAAAAAAATACCTCTAAACGCGCAGTGTTATTTGAATGAAACCAATGTTTCTACTGATATCTTTTATCTTTCATAGATGTCAGCACTGTACAAAAAAACTCTTCTTTCTGTGAGAAAAATGCATCGTTTTAAAAACCTTTTTTGAACACTTTCAAAAAAAGTTTCTTTCAAATAAAAACAGATAAATATTCAAAGTAAGTTATGTACATTTTTGCTGCATATGCTGTTCATAGCATAACTAATTTTTAGAATGATAAATTATAAAAGGAATTGCCTCATAATAAGTAATCTAAGTTGTGGTTTCATAGTGATACCACCACGCGTTTAGAACATGAAAACTGTCCGACTTGTAGCACTCACGCGTAAGAGATATTCCCCCTTGTTTTTCATTTTTCTGACTCAAGCAGTGAAGTAACTAATAATTTATGGGGTTTTTGCCATTGCTTTGAGGGAGGGGATTTTGTTTATATTGAAATGGTGATGTTCTTCTCGAATGGGAAATTTTTTCTCATCTCATTTACGTTCTTTTTATACTGAAGGGAGGAAGAATTTTTTTTTCTTTTGGATGGTGAATATATGTTCTAATATAGCTGATACTATTTCTTTTAATATTATTTTTGCTTACCTCTTTCAATTAAATATGCTAATATTTAATCTTTTGAAGATAATTTTTATCAGTATTATTGCATGTTTTAATAATTTAATAATAAAGAAACAATGAAAAATCTGGCTATTGAAGTTGATTTCAATCTCTTATAGTTATATTTTGTAATATTTAACATTTAAAATGTAATTCTAATACTTAATATTGCATGTTTTAGTAAATTTATTACAAAATATATAAAGAATAATCTTACAAATCTGATCCAAATCATATATTGTGTTCATCCGAGAATTATGTCGTAAGTGCGCGGTGGTACTCCTATGAAACCACCTCTCCCCTTGGGGGAATGTACTGTAATTTTTTTATTTTCTCTGTTCTTAGGTTCTATACATAGCATTTATTAATTTTATTTTGAAAAATTCAGCGAATTTATTTTTCCACTCATCAAAGGGTTAAAAATTAGAGAAAGGAAAAATAACATAATAATTATCCTATTACTTATTTTTATTTATTTTGCTTAAAAGTAACATATACAAAATTTAATACTTATGTTATTAATTTGTACGGTTTAAATATATATATAAAGATTGTAGCTTTAGCGCCAAAGTGCATTATTTTTGCATTCAGTGCATTATTAATGTATAAGGGGGGCACGATAAAGATTATGATTGAAAAGGGGGAGCCAGTATTGAAAGTTTGAGTAGCACTGGGCTATAGAGAGGGGAAAGAAACCTGTCTTAAATAAAAAAAAAAGAAAGTGGAATGGAACAAATTTCGAAAAGGAAAATTTTTTGACATAAAATTTGAAATCACTGACATTGTGCGCGTACACACGCACACATAAATGCTGGTGTCATGAGGAAAAGAGAAAGCCCGTGCAACGCCGGATCATGCAGCTAGTGCAAATAATATAACTAAATAAAACTGAAAAATGATAATTGGGTCATTTTGTTTTAGTGCTTCACGTCATAAGCCCGGCGCTGCCTGGCACGGACGAGGAGAGAGGGGGGATGAAAAAGGGAGTGGGGGGGTAACAATCGAAAACAAAGCTCTACAAATTCTGACTGTTCATTTCATCATTTCTCTAAAACAGTTCGGGGATTTGATCAAATCACTTACATCATTGAAATAAATTCAAACATCTTACGTGAAATTGATCATCTCCCATAAGGATTTGATGAAAGCCCTAAAATTTCATCATTTTCCTGCGACATATATAATGATTCTGAAAAATAGTTTAAACCCTAAAGTAAATGCAATGCAAATAACTAGCTCACCTATTTAAAAAAAATATCGAAATATTATGCAATTTCTTCACAACTACAAACTTGTTTTCACAAAAACGAATATTAGACTACGAATTTTGCGCGTCTGCAGTATCACTCTGAGCTGTAATAAAATAGTTTTGGTCGGCCTCCTTGAATGATTCACATATTTTATCACTTCTCTTAATCGTAAGATGCAACTTTATATTCCCAATCTGATTAATTTCGCGCGTCAGGGAGACATACAATTGAAAGATATACTATTTTGCAATGTTGACGATCCTTGAACATATAGTGGAAACAATTTTAAAAAAATTTTCTAATAAATACTGAAAAACCGGTTTTTAAACTTGTGGATACCGGTATTACAAAATTTACAAATGGTTCAAAATACTGGTATTCGGTATACCGGTATTGCAATCCCTACTTGCCACTCAAATATTTGTTATTAAATGTTTAATAAAACAACAGAAATACTCTTTTAAAAATGTTTTCATTTTAATAGTATGAAACTTTAAACTTCTCCAAAAATAACTTTTGAGTAAGTTACTTACTTTTGTTACTCATTACTCGTTTGAACAATTGAAACTTTTCTTAAAATCTAATGAAGTGTGGTCTTTTTTTAATTGCACTGCAAATTGCTTTCATGCACATTTTATAAACGCTCTCTCACAGTTCTGGCCTCGTCACTTGACCATGGTTCAAAATGGCGTGATCCGGAGCCAAACGCCCTCGTGTAGCTCAAAGGTGCGATTCACTCATAGTGATAGAAACGAGATTTTTCCGGAAGTATCAATTTCTCTTAATTGTTCTTTCTGCTGTCCCTAAACGTCTCGAACTTGGAGATAAATGTCGCGTTGTAATTAAATGCTCGTAGAGACATTCCATCATTACTCTTTTGCCCCCTTAAGCAAGCCTCTTCTGTTAATTAGAAGCGAAGGCTGTGGGGAAAGTAAGAACTGGAGCAACAACGCGTGTCTGCCAGTAGAAACGTTTGTTAAAACCAATGCGTAAGAAATTGTAGCTCAGTTGTTGTATCTGGTATTTTCCAGAGATCTGCTTCACAACAAAATTTATTGTTCACTTTTTGAGTTCAAATGCTTTATTTTCTTAGATAATTTAGTATATTTAAAAAGCGTTCAATCCAAAAGGTGTGAAATACGAAATAAACTTTTAAACAACATTTTATATGTGTGAATTACATTACAGTTTTCACGGTCGATTGGATTTACGTTACCCTCTGAAGCTACCTAAGGATGTTGGTGCTGCATTTAATCTGAGAAAACTGTTTTCCTAACTTTCAGCCTCGAGAGATTCAACGTGGCCGCGGTATCCTAGTGGTAAAGGCAACGGACTCAAGGCCGGCATGTCAGGAGTTCGAGCTTAGTACGGATGAACACCCACTGTGCAATGATGTCCAATGCACGTTAAATATGCCTAGGCTTCCCGGTTGTTTGATTTTAAAAGGAGGGGGTGCCAGCTCAGCTGTCGTTCTCGTCAGTTGACCATGGTTCAAAAGGACGAGCTCCGTCGCTAACAGCCCTCTATTAGTTGAATAGTGTGACGTTAATATTCACTTGACAGATTCAAGGTGTATAGGAGCCCCTCAGAACGGCGATTCTTCAGTGGCTGAACTCGACATTGACGACCACGAGTTCTCGTCCATGACCACTCGGCCAGCAGATTCTTGCAGGAAGTCATACGTAAAATGCCACTGTTCTTGCGCCGATTTCAACCAGCATGCTAAATGGGACCGATTCATTTTTTTTATATAATGCAGAATAATAATTTACATGCATTTTTTAATTATTTTTTCCCTTTTTTTTTTTTTTTTTTTTCCCCCCCCCCCTACAAACACCAAATGTAACTTTCAAAATTCTTTCTACAGTGTATGTACAAAGTGATTCAGGTTCAAGTGTTTCTGCTATAACTCGAAAGACTGATTGAAAATTGGATCGTTAATTTTATTTTCTCCAAGCAGTTTGAATAAATATGTTATGTGAATCAATTTATATAATTTTGATTTATTCTCTTGGAGTTTTTTCGGATTTTCTTTTTTGCTATGTTAAGCCCAGTTACTTTGAGAACTTTACAAAATAAGGGACAAAAACAATGACCTAGCTTAGGCAGAGTCGGCTGTTGCACCATTAACCGGTAACAATCGCTAAAAAAAGGACTGATCGTCTTCGTGTATTTATCATTTCTGTAGCATAATTATGTCATTTGTGCACAATTTAGCTTTGAATTGCTTGAAGACACTTGTATCGAATAATTTATTGTATGTTTTAAAACATTATTAAATCTATGAAATCATGTTGAGCCTACATTTGCCCATTGAATCCATGTCTGAGTCGGCATCCTGTATAGGAAGAGTGAATGAGTGTTTGTCCATTAAGGCTGTTTTCGCCATATGTACAAGAGCGTGAACTTGACGCGGAGCACATTTTCAGATTGAAAAAATGGCTCAATTTTTATAAATCTTAGTGACATTGTAACTCATGCATTTGTTCATAATATAGTGTTTTTAAAATTTCAAAATATTTCATAAATAATTAGTTTTTCTTTTAATATGTGAAGGGATAGCTCACTTAGCATTACGGTATAGGAGAAAAAACATGAAACACATTTTATAAAAGAAAATATGTGTCAACTCCGATAAAAATGAGTAGTATGATAAAATAAGCGGTTCTCTACAGGATAGTTTAGCCAGAATATAATATTAATGTTTGTGTGTGAGTACTTTTATATCTGAAAAAATATTCTGAATTCGGCCCCTATTCTTTAACATTTGCCGAAGGAGAGCCTTAACGTCACACTCTGAAGTATCATGAAGACTATAATGGCGACGGACCTCTCATTTTGAACCATGGTCAAATGATAACATTTAAGGGGTCACATGCCTTTTAAAAAGTCGAAAATGGTTAAAAATAGTGAGCTCTTTAAAGCTCTATAATTTTTTTATTATTGTTTCCTGGAATGTAAATTTTGGAGGAATAAACAAATAGATATTACTTTACTTAAAACATATCCAACAAACACATTTTTAATTAGGATAAATTTTTAATTAGATAATTACAAAAAAGAAATTTTGGTTTTCTTTTCGCAAGTAATATTCATTACGCGCAGCTTTATAAAAAAAGTTACCAATATTTTTTGATGAAATTTTTGCTCAGTGTTGGAAATTGTGTATCTTTAAAATGACGAAGCATGAAACACTGATTTAAAATTTTTAAAAAAATTTCGCTATTTTTCATTTGTAATTTTAAATTTTTTCATTAAAAATTCAAACTGGTTCGTTATTTTAAGTACAGATATGGTCAGAATCTCCAGTAAAAACTTTATCATTTTCCATGGAACGGTTTTGAAAATATCATGCGCGTAATGAGAAAAAATGACGTTCTGAGAAAATTGACATCAAACATAAAATTTACCACAGTTTTATATTTATATATTATTCTGGTTACTCAAACAACAACTAAATTTTAAATTAAAACTAATGTGAAGTTTTTATAGTCAATAAACTTCAATTTATTAAAATTATTATAACTAAAAATATATATTTTACCAATGCAGTACAAACATCGAAACGATATCAAAAGCTACAAAATAATCAAAATACAACAAAGTGATTCATTTCTTCAAAATAGTTAAAAATTTATAAATATTACTTAAAAAACAATTAACATCTTAATTAACAAGGACTTACTATAAATATTAAATAATTTGTGATATGAATGAAGTGTATTACTATGATTCTAAAATGTTAAAATTCGCCACATGCATACGATGTTCCCTCTTTTTCAGTTAATTTTTTACAAGTAGCTTTAAATTGCATTCTTTTAATTTGTCGCACTTCTTTTGTGCGGAGATTAAAATGTCGCTCTGCAGTCTGAATTCTTTTTATAGCTACAAGTGTAACAAATTTTTGCGCAAATTTACCAACAGTCAGACCAAGCGATTGCATAATTTTTAGTCTGCCTTGATTGCCATCATTAAAAATGACAATTGCCTCATTTGTAGAAATATCAACAATCTTTTTACCACAACCCAAAGTTTTTGGGCATAATTTCCATATTAATGAATTAATGGATTCATTATTATTTTGGGTTTTACCCCCTAGACATTTTTGTAGGAGTTTTGGTTGTGATAGATCATTAAATACAGGTTTTATGATGGCATCCATTACTGCCACTGGCAATTTTTTACTGTGTTTAAAAGTTTTACCTCTAATACTTGATTTTGATATTTACACCAAGAATTAGGACCTACAGGACAAAAACTGTGCAATGGTTCTTCATCACTTGAACGTATATGGAAATATACAGCCCAAACAGCTTTTCGCATATCCGACAGGCATGTTTTATTTTGTCGGATTGCATTTCCATAGTCAGTAGTCATTCTGTAGGTCAACCTTCCCTTTCCACCACAATCTACTTCCCATCACCGAGTTTGGAGCTCATTTGTTTTAATTTTCGTAAACGAATTCCCATTCATTTTTGAACATGTCCAACACATTCAATTTTTGAAACTGTGATATCTTCTCCATACGATTGGATGCAGTAATAGATGAGAATGTTTTGGAATCGCCATCCCCAATGTAAGATGTATATCTCACAGAACGATGACTTATTGAACGCTGAAATATACGAACCATTCCCACAGTCTCCATCATGCCAGCTGAGCCATTGTGGTTTTTCAAACATTCTTTAACGTGAAGAATTTTCCACTTTTTGTAAGTAGGTGACCCTTTTCTTCGTTTCCAAGAATCACATCCCTTACAGAAAGAAGACATCACTTCCGCATCAATACACTTTCCTGTTTTGTCTCCTATAACAGCACACACACCAAAACGAGAAGAATAGTCACGGGTTTTCCACGTTCCATCTCCACTAATTATTATATCAGAAAATTTGTCAAGGTTACCTCCTCCAAAGCTGCACTTTGCATTGAAGTTTCTCTGCACAACTGCTTTACTACACAATTGTAGTTTGTTTATAATGTTATTATATATATATAGGATTTTTCAGCAACTGGAGGAGGAAAGTCCATAACACCACAGAAAGTTGTCATTGCTGCATGACCCTGTCCAATTGTCCTCATTACGTACACAAAACGTCTTTTTATTCCTGGAATATTTTTTTCTTTTACCCAGCATTTTTGAATATGTAAACGAACATAAATCTTTGTAGTTCTTGCATTCAATCGAAAAAACACTAGACAAACCTCTAACACATTTTTCTGTGAGTTCAATATCTCCACCACATTTTTTGCAAGAGGCAAAGTTTTGAATGTTTGTAAACATAATAGTTTTATCAAACACTTAATAGCCATCCAAACCGTCATCATGTTCAAAAAAAGATGAATCAATATCTTGCAACTGAATCTTTTTTCCAGATGCACTCTTGTTTAGTGATTCATCCACACTGTGTACAGCTTTGCACCTCGTGTGCATATTATCAGTAAACTTCCTTTTCTTAGGACGTTTACCAGATGGTCGTTTGGCAGATTCAATCGAATTCATCATTCAAAAGTTTTTGAAAAATTAATATTTTTCCTAAAACTTATTTTAGAATAAGATACGGTGTGAAAATCAGAAAACGAGCGAGTATAGAATCACGAATCACTTTATCAAAACAAAACAGAAGTTTATAAAGTAAGTAGAAGTTGTAGTTAATGTTAAGAACAATAATAATAATATTTGTGGCTTAGATTCAAGCATTTGATAATAATTAGAATGAAAATATTAGAAACAGAAACGCAGCTGTCACCATCGGCATGGCAGCTGTCACTCTGGAGCCGAAATGTAAACAATATTTAAATGACCTTTTCTGCTCTTTTTATTTTCTTAATAACTTCCGTGCTATTGGGGATATCTGCATGCGGTTTCTTTTAAAACACTCAGAAATGATTGCTCTATAAAATAAAATAATAAAAAAATCGATTTTCCGGACATTTTAAAAGGTATATGACCCCTTAAGCAAGTTTCCTACTCTCCACTTTTCCACTGCAACGGCAACTTGTCCTTTGAGCTATGGTCGCATCAGCCCCTCTACAAGGCGGATCACACCAAGGCTGTCGGCGTTGAGCGTCTAGCCAATTAGAGACTTCATTTCGTCTGAGACGATGTCTCTGATTGGCTAGACGCTCGACGCTGACAGTCTTGGTGTGAATGCAGCCTAAGTTTTACAATTACTCGAACTTGTGACACACCAGCAACTAGTTCGTGACTATAACCATTAGGCTACTATGTCTACAAACCACTATGGGAGAAACAGAAGCTTATTTTGCATACATTATTTATTGGATAACTATTACAGATTTAAGAGACCCTCAGACAGAAATCGAAACTCGAAAATGATGAAAGTGCTCTCTTCTGGGAGGGGGGGGGGGTTGGGCGTGTCCAAAGGAACGGTGAAGTACTCATGTCGTACTGGTCGTAACGATCGAAGGTAAATCGTTCCTTCATAAAAGATGAATTATATGCCTTTTTTTTTTAATTTCCATTATTTTCTCGATTTTGAAATAAACATTTTTTTCCATGTGCTACTATTCTTCCAAATTTTCGCTTACTTTATTTAACTTTCTGATGATTATGTTCTGACAACTGTCATGATGAAAGAAAATGACATCACTTTTAGAATCTTCCCCTTTTTCACGTGTAGGGATGGCTTCTGTTCGTTCAAAACCGTTTGAAATGCTAAAACCCCTCTCCCACCCCTACTACTATTCGTGTAGCTGAACAGTGCGATGTTAATATTCAATCAATCAATCATCCCACCCCTACTACTTTTATTCAAAACTAAAGATAAGGAGAGCTTCTACATTCTTCTCGATTGATGGGGTTCCAGTTTGACTTCTACAGTCTGTGTCACCATTTATATGACACCGATCCCTCTTTTATTGCTCTTTCCCATCGTTCAGGTTTGTGAAGGACTAAAGACTCAAGATTCCAAGTTCAAAAAAGGTCATGTGGCCGCGGTAGCCGAGTGGTATAGGTATCGGACCGTGGCTTGCCTTGTCACGGTTCGAGCCCAGTACCACTAAAGACCCACCGTGTAGGGCAGCGATGCACGTTAAATCTGTCGAGAGCTGAAACGTCCTCCCGTTGGTGTGGGGTGGTAGTTAGGAGAGGGGGGTGCCAGCTCAGGTGTCGTCCATGTCACTTGACCATGGTTCAAAATTACGTGGTCCGTCGCCAAAAGCCCTCGTGTAGCTGAACAGTGCGACGCTAATATTCAATCAATCAACCAAAAAAGGTCATGAATACAAGGCTGTACTCTCAAGTGTCATTCTCGCTTTCCGATCTTGACTTAGAACAGGGATGGCCAACCCAAATGACCTTGCAGGCCACTTCGGAAAACATTATAATCCTGCGGGCTGCATATAAAGATTATATATCTTTATATTAGATTTAGACCCATTACAAACATTTATTGGAGTGAAAATTTTAAAAAAAACGGAATGAATTATTATTGATTTCATTATTTTTCATCTATACAAGCATAGATAATTTAATAATACTAATGCAATGAATCAATGATCTTTTTTTCACACAAACTGTCGAAGTCTAGATCTATTGAGATTAAATGCAATCACATTACATATTCTGAGTTTAATTTGTTTTTGTATCCATTCACATTGAAAAAAATATATTTCACTTAAACATAATTTTCTGAAGGGCATTAAAATGTTTATAGCTGTGTGAGATGTACTGTGTATTTTGCGTGAGAGAGTTTGTAATATAAAATTTAGGAACTGTTCTTGTTTAAATTAAGATTTTAATATAGAATTTGTTGATATGCCGATAAGTTCTTTCCTCTCCTTCATTTCACGCGTTTTTTTTTTTTTTTTTTTCACAAATGGAAAAAGGTGAATTTTCCATTAGAAAACTACTTAGTTTTGCTGGCGAGTATAAAATTATCTCGTGGAACCCAAGGTAGTAAAAACAATAGAATATTCATAATCTAATAGGAAGTATATATACACAAAGATAAAATACGAGTTTTAATATTCTTCTGTTATAATAAAAGCTTAAAAGGTGTTGCAAAATAAAATTATTATATATATATAAATTTTTCAGTTTTAATGAATAAGATGCGCTTTAGATACTTGTAATTATACAAATTTCATAAAGAACGTGAATTCATTTTGCATACATATTTATAAGTTTCTTTTCAATATTTTATTGTGACTCATGGAACCCTAGGGTTCCGTGGAACACAGTTTGAATTGAGGAACCCTACGGACTATAAGGCATTAGAGGGAGACTCCATTCCATTATTAGAGAAATATATATTGAAACAATATTTAAATTTAATCAACTTGTTATAGGTACTTTATACATTGTAAAAAGTATTGTATTTGTTATAAAAAAAAATTCATACTATTTTAATATAATTCACGTATTAATAATAAACTATGCCCAGATGTCACTTACCCATGTATTATACTTAGTAAATGGGATATGTTTGCATTTTTTTTCACTCAATCGCAAATTATTTGCAATTGAGTCTATGCAAATTATTTGTAGTCGCATTTCTCTCATATTTTGTCTAATTTGTTTTCACACCTTATTTTTTTCCCCATACGTTGAGAAACACATTGTTCTGATAGGTATTAAAATTTTTAGAGCTGTGTGAAAAGTCTTGTGTATTCTGCATGAATTTATAACCCGAAACCAAGGAACCATTCTTGGTTAATTTTAGATTTTAACGTCAAATCTGTTGAATGTCAATAAGTTGTTCCCTCTCCTTAATTGGCAAAATTTCTCATTTATCTTTTATTCTTTTATCATATTATAATAAAAGTTCAAACCCTAATTTTGATAAAATAATAATAAATAAGTAATTATAAACTGGTGTGTGTGGAGGGGGATAGCTATATTACTATATTAATTGAAATGGAACTATTATGCAATTACAATCTATGTTTCTGAAATCTTGATTATATTTGTTAAATTATAAAAATAAAAGAAATCTTATAAAACGTATTCTCCCTAATTTTCTGACAATATTTTTAGTTAAATTCTTCTTGTAAAATTTTTAGAGTGCAAATTTTTTAGCATTTTTGCTATATTGCATGCTATATATTACTGAAAAATGTAAGGGGACTGAAAGGAAAATCATTTTTTCGAAAGGGATCACTACTGATAAAAGTTTGGAAACCCCTCCTTAGAGATTCTCAATAATACACTCACTTCCAAAAGTTAAGCACGGAGAGGAAAATGCTAATTTCCGGAAGCCAATCAGAATTGAGGAGGATGCAATTCGCTGCAGAGGTAGATGGAAGGAAGCAAATATCTTAGGTAAGAGCCAATCGTGCTTTCCTGTCAAGAAATATGCAAAAAGGGCAGTCTTATAAGAAGCCAGCTTTATGAAGGGTTACAGAAGTTGATTGTAAGTTCTGATAGAGAAGGTGTTTAAAACTTTCGTACAATTTGTTTTCAAGACATACGTGTTTCTATGACTTCCAGAAAACGAATGGAAGATTATGATCGCTTGCGTGCTGTGGTGCGCATTGAAGCAGAACAGTCGATCACAGATGTTGCTCTTTTCTTCGGCGTTCAACATTCTGTAATTTCACGTTTATGGAAACAATTCCAAACCACACAGAAAGTTGTCCGAAGGCCCGTAGGCGGTCGCCCAAGGGTTACAAACCCCGCGGGAGATCGATATATTGCTATTGTAGCCAAGCGGAATCGCAGAGCGACCTCCACACGTGTGACATCTATGGTTACAGCGTCCATTGGTAAGGCTATATCTGCAACTACTGCACGCTCTGAAGATTACATATGAATGGACTGTACGCCTGGGTACCTCGAGTTTGAGTTCCTCTATCCGTCTAATCAAGAGGGGCACGATTAAAGTGGTACCGGGAACATGACAATTGGACTGTGTCTGACTGGGGGAATGCCATGTTTACTGATGAGTCAAGATTTGCTCTGGAGTCAGATGGCAAGCGTATAAGGATATGGCGTAAACAAGAAACACGCAATCAGCCCCAAAACATCACCGAATATCACGCATTCCGAGGCGGAAGCATTCTGGTGTGGGCAGGGATTTCATTAGGATACCGCACCGACCTGCCCATCTTTAAACGGGGTTCTGTGACGGCTGTTCGGTATCGAGATGAAGTCCTAGAACCCATTGTGAGATTGTACGCTGCAGCAGTTGGCCCTACTTTTGTTTTAATGGACAATAACGTCCGTCCGCATAGAGCTGACATCGTCAATGACTACTTGGAGAGCGAAGGGATTGCGTGTATGGCGTGGCTAGCATATTCGCCTGACCTTAATCCCATTGAAAATCTTTAGGAGGCTCTCGGCCGTGCTGTATCGTCTCGTTCCCCCCTCCAGCCACTCTTATTGAGCCGGAAACTGCTTTACAAAAAGAATGGCGATTGCTTAATTCTGCAGTGGTTGACCACCTAATTGAAAGCATGTTCAGAAGGTGTAAACTATGCATACAAATGAGGGGGGATCACATACCCTATTAATGTCCTTTTTTTCATTTTATGCTGTTTATTTTCACTTAATACATAATTCTGTTTGTCTCCAGTATGACATTATCTGATAACTTGCAAAAAAAATTTTTTTTTCATTTCTGTATGTAATTATTGATTTTGTTTTTTGTATAAATATATGGTATATGCTACTTTACTGCCAAATTTTGTGTCAATCAAAGCAGTATTTGTTGATTCTTTTTTGCATTTTACATCTTCGTGCTTAACTTTTGGAAGTGAGTGTACAAACAAATTGCATGACAATAATACCAACAAAAAGACCCATGATGTAGAGGGTTTGATAGATGTTAAATTTGTAGAGGCTCAGTCTTGTTGGCAGGTTGGGGAAAGAAAGGGGAAAACTCAGGTGACGTCCTCATCATTAGTCCGTGGTGAAGAATAAAATGTATGTGCATACAAAACGAATGCGTTACGTTTTCCTTTTCTCTGAGAAATTTTCTCTTACTCTCTTGATGTCAGAACTTCCTAGTGATTTCTATATTTACGTTATTAAAATTTTCTTTTTCTTTTTGTCTTTCGCTTTTTTCCTTTCTCAAAAGAGAAACACAAATTTGCTTTATAAGTACAAAAGCACAAATAAAAACGTCACGATTATTATGATTTATTTACTTTTTTTAAATAGAATGCGCCACAGAGAAAAGTGTCTTGGAAGACATAAGCAATCGTACAAGAGAATGTATTCATATTCAGAATAACCAATACCAAAAATCTTTAAGTATATCGCAGTTAACAAATAATTTTAACTAAAATTAACGAGTCAAAAAGAGAGGAGGAAAATCAAAATATTTCTCTCCTGTAGTTCACATTCTACCTTATAATTAAATTTTAAAAAATTACCAATTACCGTAAAATCCGGCATACAACACGCACTTTTAACACAAAAAATAAGAACGAAATTTAAGGGGGTGAGTTATACGCCAGTTATAAAAAATGATAGCTTTAAAAATAAAAAAAAGAAATGAGCACAAAAAAATTAGACTTCTACTTAGATTGGAGTACTGTTTATTTAAAAGAAATGACATACTTAAAATAAACTTAAAGGGTTGTAGAGTTCTAGAAGTACACTACCTAAAATAAAATAAAATAAAAAAAACCGTAACCTTTCAAAAACTTAAGATAATACCTCGAATAAACCATTTCAAAATATAAAGCATTGCATACACACAATTTAAGTTCCTTCGTAAAAAAGGAGGCACGCGTTATACCGCGAATATACCTAAAAATTAAAAAATGCAGCTTTAAAGTATAGGTGAGCATTATACACCGGATTTTACGGTATTAAAGAACCTCTAATCTTTATATCCAAATAATACTCACTGCTCACTTTAGTGATTAATAAAGCTTGTTTAGAGTAATTTTATAAATATTTTTCAGTTAAAATAGTATTAAAAAAAGATAGTTCCCCCTCACATTGTATATGTTGTACTTTTTTAAGAAACTGCAAATAACTGCTGATATTTATGTAAGAAAAACTAGTCCCAACTTTCCTAGGAATGAAGGGGCTTAAAGAACACGTTTCTTTCTTTCTTTTTTCTTTTCACATATCCTTTTTTAATCCCCTACAATTTCTAAGAAAACTACATTTCTCGTTTACAAACCATCAGACGAGTCATAAATCAACGTTCGTCAATGGAACATACTGGGAAATTTCATGTATCCTTCCGCAAGAAGGCGGAGTTACAAGTTTACTTTCCCCCTCTTTCCAAATGTGCAATGCTAAATTAATAATTACTCGGAAAAAAATTAATTTAAAAATTTTAAAGTATGCGCGTTTGAAAGAGCATAAAAAAATTAAATTTTTCCTGTTTTTACTTTTTTATCCGATAATTTAAAATACTTTTATGATCATTTTAATGCCCTAAATATGAATTTTCAGAACTTTAAATAATATTTAAAAATACTTGGAAATTCAAAAAAAAAAAAAAAAAAAAAAAAAAAGGTGGGAATAAATTCCCCCCCCCCCCCCGCTTTTTTTAGATGCATTTTATTCCATGCAATTAAAAGCAATACCCTAGATGTAAATATCCAAAGAAACTCCATAGGATTAACGTTACGCTCGAGATTTTGAGGTGGCGTATGAACGGGACCCTTAAGGGGTAGTTCAATCGTATTGAAATTATAAATAGTTAAAAATTTCTTGGTGTGGTGTGTTATTTAAATACCCTCGTCTCTCTTTCCTAATATTTATAAAGCTCTAGAGATTTGCTTATTACCAGAGAATAACAGAGGAGAAGATAACACACCCTTGAAAATAACATGTCCTTGGACATGCGCCGACATTTCAGTTTTTACTCCCTCGGGATGTTCCGCCTGCCAACCGACTGACTCAATAAACTTTGTACCAGGGGGCGGTTTCGTGTTCTGTCAAGGAGGTTTTGCGATTGGGTGTAAAGTGTTCGCAACGTGCTTTTAATTTTCTTTCCTAGAAGGTTCAATTTTCCTTTTCTGGAAGTAATTCAAGGGGGACCTGTGATGTTTAGTAATGAATTAAAAAAATAATAATAAACATTGTACAACCAAATAACAGCATTTTCATGACTTGTAACAACAGATTGTTATTTTCCTAGATTCAATGAAATAGTTATTTCTTTGAGGCAAGGG